>SMGT01010506.1:875539-891865 GCA_004794575.1 Lanistes nyassanus
CGATTTTTTTTTGGGGGGGGGGGGAGAAAACATTGAAATGGTCTCAACGTTACGTATTTTTGAAAGGGCCGCCGGGCATTTGCAAACTTTTCCAAAGGACTGACTTCTTGTGGGAACACTTTTACAGAGAGATGTACCAGCAGGCAGGCAAGCAGACAGAGACAGGTGGATAGACAGTCAAAATTTTGCAAAGATAAATTAGATTTACAGCTTAACACAATGCAGGTCTTGAAGATGTTTTAGTAAAAAAAAACAAGAACTCAAATGTATATGTTCATATACGTACAATGCCCCCGCAAACAGCAAAACAAAGGTTAACCTCGCTGGGGAAAAAATACAAGCAAACCCTTACTGGCAGTAAAGTTGATGCCTGTGTTTACCTAGCTTGGCGAGTCACCAGCCGGCACCTTTGAGCAGTCTGTTTGTGCACGCATTCATAGTAAAGTTTTGTCATTTCAACCCACATACAAAAATACAAACACTTATAATTGATATATACTGAAAAAGACTAGCTATACATACCTGCCGCTAGCAGCGGTAAAACAGCCAGCATGAATAGGTACTTCGCCATGTCGTGTTCTTGTAGATGTGTCAGCAGTCACCACCCGCACGAGAAAGAAATGGGGCGGTCTTTGCCCTTGTCTGTACCCGGCGGCAAGCTATATATGACAGTGAGCTCCCCTGGCGGCAAGTGTCTGAGCTGAGACTGTCAGTCTACGGGAGGGCGGGTGCGTTGTAATGGAAACAATGATGCTGTGTCATTGTCACCATAATGGAGGATTAGCTAGGTCAGTAACGTCTAGACTGGATGACACAATGTTGAGTCAAGCGCCGTAACGCGAAGGAGGCATTCTAGTGACATTTTAAATAAAGCAGCGACAACAATAACAACCCCCCCCCAAAAAAAAACAACAAAAACGTTGCATCTGATAAAATTTAATGCCTTGAGTTCAACGGTTTATTACTTTCTCCATGAATCGCTGCGATAATTGTGGTAAACTATTGCGTAGAATGTGGAAGATGATGTCTGCAAGCTTCATGTCACATTCTTGCTCATGGCGAACTTAGAAACAGCTACTGGCAAAATCTGACAAATGCAGCTTCTCAAATGAATGAACAGCCTTTTGTCCGGGGTCGGCAACATGTGAATGCGGATCGAACCTAGACTGGGCAGCATTTAGGCCCATATCCGATGATGTGCTTAAATTCGGGTCTCGCTTTCAAACAAAACAACATCAAAGCCCCCAAAATATTACATCACACGCGGCACCTCGTTGACATTTGACCCAAGCTGCGTGTCGAAAACGCAGCCCCGCCTTGTGCGTCCGTGCAGCGCCATCACGTACCTAGTCACTCCCACACCCTGCCGACCGCCTCAGGTACATCCGCCTACACGCCGAGGTGAGTCGTCTGCCCCGATCTCGAGTTTAGAGTGTTTTCAGACAAGTGCTCAGACCGTGCTGTCCAGCGTACGTGACAATAGCCCCCAGCAGGAAACTCGACAGGTGGTGTTGACTCACCGGCTGGTTTGTCTAGTACATACCTGTACCCGGTAGACGGCATGCAGGCCTGCCAGTGTAATGGCTTGTAGTCCAAGGCCTTTTTGTAGCGCGAGTATAAATGTTTACAATTCGCGCGAAACTAACATTCACTACGAACAATCTTTAATCCGTAATTATACCTCAGACCTAGTGGTAGAGGTTTATATAGAGACACGAAAGCATACAGTTAGCTGCGCAATTTCATGCTCAGATGCTACACTGCAGCAGTGATAACGACATCTTTATTTGGTTATCAGGTGAAGATCACAAGAAAAAGTGTTGTCTATTTACAATTTTGTCAAGGTGACACGACAAGGTATTTTACAGCTCAAGGTAACAGAGACGAGAAAGGTTAAGCAAGTTCAGGAATGTCTTAAAGTGCACATACACACATACATGCACACAACACAAAGATGATTACACGCACACGTGCAAGCAAGCACATACACGTCTACCCACCCACGCTCATGCACTATAGACGCACGGACACATGCACGCATGCAGACGGGTCAATTTCCAGTCGGGCATAGATGGCGAACTGGAGGTGGAACAAGATGGGGGGGGGGGGTATACTGATCTCATTTGCTACGTTGGTGCCAAAGGTTACATTAAATATGTCATTCTTGAACATCATAATAAAAGCTGTTTCCTTGTGTAAAATAAGGTCTTTGAAAGAGGCTTTGATGTGATTTTTATCTTTTAGTGTTGACTTTAACAGGGGAAGCAAACGTATTTCATCCAAATTTTAACTGCTTGTAAAATTACCTCCCTTTTACCGAAAATGGGATTGCAAGGGCCAGAAAATTTCTCCACTTGCAGGGACTGTAGCTTACAAGGATTTGGTTGCTTGTCATTTTCCTTCGGGTGATGGGTATGGAATGCTATATTGTGCGTACTGATGTCCAATATCCAGAGACGGACGGACGGGCGAACGGACGGATGGATGGACAGACAACTTAATGAATGTCTGGTTTTCGCTTCTTTGTTGCATTAACAAATTTTCTCTTGTTTCAATGCTCTGCACTCTATGTCATCAGTTCACGAAAAAGGCTATAGCATTAGCAGGTGTCCAGAAGTCGGCCGTGATTAAATTTTCCGACTTCCTAAAAAAGTTGTCATGTGACCGGGCGTGTAATAATTTAAGACCAATACGTACTGTTTTCCCCTGCAGAAATTTCCAGTTCCTAGTACGGGAAGTGCAGGAAAACTGCTCGAGGAAGGTTGAGTGTGAAATGACGGTGAGAAGAAAATGGTTATAGGGCTATTATAAGTACATGTACCTAGCCGCTGTGACATCTCATTAAGTGCTAAGAAAATAACAGCTTGTGCCCACCGTACTCAAGTGGCCTGTTCGACTGCTGCACTATTGTACTTAGAGGCCATTTTCCAAGCCGTTTACCAGCTATTAGAGTAAACAAGCCTTTTAACCTGCAGCTGTCACTTTCCATGGCTTTTGAGAGAGGTGCGAAATGAGATGCAAGTTGACTCTTGTCCTGCGCAAGCGAGTCGTGTTTGAACTCCAGTTCGCAGAGGTCAAGCACGTAAATGATGGTACGCAAAGTCTGAAATTAACCTCAGGTCACAGCGGCTAGCTACAAACGTCCTTTAGTTCTCTTTGATGTCAATCTTTGTCATCAAGTAGTACGCAGGGGGAGGATGGGTGGGTGGGAAAGAGGTGTGAAGGGAAGAAGGAAAGAGAACTTCAATAACATCCGCTTTTCTTTGATGACATTAGGGTTTTAAATCAGCGACGCTAAAAATTCTAAGGACCATGACGTGTCTGTCAACAGACAACCAGAAGAAAATGACTTGTTAAAAAAGTCAGACAGCAACTGATGCCTTTTCCCACGAATATAAAAATTTATCTCGTAACATAAAACATAACATAAATTAAATAGTGAATAGTGCAAATGTAGTACAGATGAGATTTGTTTCCAGCACACAGGTGGATTCTGAGATAAGATGCGTTTCGGTTCGTTTCGGGGAGATTTCTATTTTGTTTTAGCACTGAGAGCACACACAGACACATGAACGCACGTTTAGAGAGACAAATTCACACGCCAGGGCGGGGGCACCCACACACAGGCACACACACAGACACAGACACGCACTCTCAGAGAGACAGAAAAACGCAGGAATGCACTAGCCCTAACCCTTACAGACACATTGAATTACACACGCACACACACACCTGTCCCCTCTATAACGCTATCATACTTTCCACCACCGCCATCCCACCACAACCACCGCTGCGGCCCCCGCCGCCGCCACCACCACCACCACCAAGAGAAAAGCGCTGGAAAAAAGTCACCAGGGACCTGTAATTAGGAAGTAAAGTATTTATAACATGTACAGTATGCGCTTTTTTACTTCATTATTATATATATTATACAAGAACGATGACGACTTCGATAATCTTAAGCTGATAACGAACAACCCCAGGACTCTCAGACGCACGCGCACACACGCACATAGGATCGCCCTTAAGGACGTACGCACTTATAAACACAAACGCGCGCGCGCACGACCCCCACGAGGACTCGCAATCTTTGCACTTGGGCATTTATATACGCGGTCAGACCCAGTCGCAGCCACTGATTTACAATCCAGACGTATACACCACGCGCACAACGGCTTCAAAGTTGTGACTCTAAAAGACAAGGACGCGCAGCTATCACGGAATATTTAATTCAAACAAAAATTTGGGGTAAAACCCCTTAAATGCTGCACAGAGTGTTTCCAGTGGGCAAAACAGGGTGTGTTTTGATTTTGTGTTTGTTTCCTGAAGACATTTTCCAAATGTGACTCTTCAGAACTTGGTCATCTGGATTTCCTTCACAACACCGCCTGTCGGGGCCACTTGGTTTGACTTGTTCTTCTTCTCGCTGACAGCAGCCTTTCTCTTTCTGTCCATCAGCGCGCGCATTTCTCTGTACAACGAGTGATACTCCCCAAAGTTCGTGGCGATGACGGCTATTGGAAGAGCCACGACCAGCATTCCGGCGACAGCACACGCCCCGCTGATAAGCCTGCCCTGGTGCGAGGTCGGCACCACGTCACCATAGCCCACAGAGGTCAAGGTGATGACCGCCCACCACAACGCCACCAGCAGGTTCCGGAAGGTGTGGGGCTCGAAGATCTCGACCACGTAGATGAAAATGGCGAAGCCGGCGCTGGAGATGACGACGAGGACGATGAGCATGGAAAGTTCCTTGCGGCAGTCGAGCATACAAAGCTTCAGCAGGCGAACCTCGTCTGACCTCCACGCCAGGCGGTAGAACCTTTTACAACAAACGACAGCACGGTGAGTAGACTTTTCTCTGTGGAAACGTGGGATGAATCCTCTACAGATGACCAAGATGAGACCAATCCCACGCCTTCACGTAGATACCATGACCAACCAACCAACCAACCAACCAACCAACCAACCAACCAACCAACCAACCAACCAACCAACCAACCAACCAACCAACCAACCAACCAAAAATAAAAATGATCCCCCCTCCACACACACACACAAACAGTTAAATAAAGGAAAATAATTTTGAAATCATTCTTCCCCTGCAGGTAGGACCTACAGTTACTGAGGTGGGCTGAATTCATTCATTCATTCATTATCGTGGTTCTCGTACTAAGCACAACAATGATTTACCATGTTTGATAGTATTTTCAGATCTAACATGGCAAAAAATTAACCAAATTGTATTGCGCAAGGATGATTACTTTTGTACTAACCGATACAAACATCACAATTTTCAGTATCATTTTACTTTTAACCAAGCCATTGCAATAACTTTCTACTACAATTCATTTTCTTCTAGTTTACTCGTTATTCCAAGCAGCTGGCTTCACGAAGGGGACCCCTGAATTTATGGTCCGTAAAACACAATGTCCCAGTAGCTGCGTTTCTTAACACGATAAAGTTTCAACGCAAGACAGCTACATATTTCTTCATTTCAAAGACGCATGCACGTAAACTCCGACATTTTATGTATATGTGTGTGTTTGTGCGAAGTGACCTATAAAAACTTGCCTAACTTTAACTTCATTTTTGACCTGACACATCTGTTTTCATTTCCCTAGGATTTAGAATACATCTTCCTGGAGCTTAGGTTGAATGAAGTGCCCACTGACAGCAGGTTAAGGTAATGCTCCGTGGCTATATGTCAACAAGAAATTCGGTCTTAAGCAGGCGGACAAAGAATACAAGGGAAAAGAATTTTAAAAAGAGCAAATAACCGATGCTTTTGCCCTTTTTGCACTCTACTAATGAGCAGAGAAATGAAAAAGCAAAGTGAAAAGCGAAAACCCGCTGTGCAGGATTTATATATTTTATGTAAAAATAAGAAGATTCGTTCGTTCGTAGGTTCTTTGGTTCGCTGGTTCGTTGGTTGGTTCTTTGGTTGGTTGGTTGGTTGGTTCTTTGGTTGGTTGGTTGGTTGGTTGGTTGGTTGGTTGGTTGGTTGGTTGGTTGGTTGGTTGGTTGGTTGGTTGGTTGGTTGGTTGGCAGGTTGGTTGGTTGGTCATGGTATCTACGAGAAGGCGTGGGATTGGTTCGTTCGTTCGTTGGTTCGTTGGTTCGTTGGTTCGTTCGTTCGTTCGTTCGTTCGTTCGTTCGTTCGTTCGTTCGTTCGTTCGTTCGTTCGTTCGTTCGTTCGTTCGTTTTCTCTCTCTCTTTCATCTTCTTGCCTGTAGAGTTGGACAACTTAAAGCCGGGTCCTGCAAGGTGCGACACTCGTGTCCACAACCGCAAGAAACTTCCCAACTTTTGGTCAAACAATTTCGTGTCGCCGGGAGGACTGTCTGCGACACAAGTCTACGCCTCCCGATTATGATCTGACCCAGCTTTGAAGAAGTCAAACGACATTTTAAGACTGCAGACATAGTCAAGCAAATTGCAGCGTCATATGTCCCCTCACCTGAAAAACCGGAAGTAGGAGAGCAGGCGGCAGGCCTCGCCCACCACCGCCAGCATCACGGTGTCCTGGTGCATGAAGAGGAAGCCAAGCCACTCGGCTGCTATGAAGACCAAGTCCAACCAGTTCAGCACCTGCCTGGCGAACACTTCTTTCTCACAACTGACCAAGAACCTGGACGCACAGGGAGCAACGACAAGAACATTAGTCCTGGTGGCGGCTTTATGTTTTCTTGTTGCCCTTTTCTTCACTGCGCCAGAAATGTGCGTTCGTGAAAAGGGCAAACGTGTGTGCATCTCGCTTTTATTGCCGAACATCGTGCGGTTCGTATAAGTTCGTGAGAGCTAATCACACTCCTCCCCCACAGAAGACCAGACAGACAGACAGACAGACAGACAGACAGACAGACAGACAGACAGACAGACAGACAGACAGACAGACAGACAAACTGACGGAGACACACAACTCTTATCGAAGGTATTAAAGCCGTCGGCGGACTGAAGTAAAACTGCGCACAGAGACAGCACCGTTCCCAGCAGTGTTATCGAACATCCGGTTGAGAGGGTGATAAATCGGCATTAAGCGCTCCGAGACAGAAGAAAGAGCGCTACCCACCTGATCCCTCTGTCACGATTATTTGACGTTTGCTATTCACACAGGAAGCACGTGGCCGTCTTCAAAACGAAATGAAAGCCACGAGACAGCGTCAGGGACATAAGAAAATGAGTGAAGACTTATCCCAAAGACGCATTTCCGTTCGTTGCTGTACTCGTCCAGCTCAGGGATTTAATGAATTCTTACAACTGTCGTGTTTACGTAGATTTTGATATAATTCTCTAATCTAGCTTACTGCAAGGGGCGGTGGGGGGGGGGGTAAGACAGGCTCAGTGCGGAAAATCTACGTACTTTTAAAGGGAAATGACGAACCGCATGTCCGCGCGCTCTCGCCCATCCAAACACCGTCCAGAAGAACATCAAGGCAAACAAGTGATCGGCTTTAAGTACGCATGGGAGCTCGCAGGCACGCACGCACGCACGCTTATCAACGTCACCACGACAAGAATAATTCGCGCAGACGAACACCAAACGCCAAACCTGAGGACGAAGTCGGTTGTGAAAACAACGAGACAGACGATTCCGACAACGACCAGCCACTTGGTGGGCCTCGTGGTCATCAGCAGGATGAGCTTGGGGTTGTCCACGGGCACGTGCGGCTGGTAGGGCAGAAACCACTGGCCCGTGACGTTATCGTACTCGCCGCTGGCCTCCAGGGAGGATAGCGGCAACGCGTCACGCATGGCTGGCAACGTCTGTAGGAATAGCGTACCTGTGCTCATCCCCACCAGAGCCATGTAGAAGTAGAACCAGAACTGGAATATATATATATACATACTTATATATACACAAAATCCTGTGTACTTCAAAAGAAGAAGACAGGACAAAATCATCTGTCCCCATGTTCAGTAAAATGTCAGTTAAATAGATTTTTGTCTGGGTATTACTACGCATGTGTCCGTTATGAAGAACAAAACAGACACAAACAAGACCTTTCAGCTGTTGGTCTGTACCCCATTACCTGTTGTTTTCCACGTGTTATTGCAGGAGCAATTCCTTGCCGTCGGGTTTGCCAATCACACCTTTGTCACATCACATCGCATTAGCAGGATGCACTGCCAAACGTGCTGCCATTCAGACTGGAAGCTCTACTGCTTTAAACACGGCCTGTCGTCTCCTGGCTTAAGACAGTAATTAGTGGCCATTCCAGGCTTTGTAACTGTTAGAAACATCTTGAACACGTCCTTAAACTTGATGTATTGTGAGCTGCTCACAAAGTCTTGGGACACATGTTCTTAGCGCGAAGAGTTCGGAGATGTACATAACGCGATCTTCAGACCTTTCTGGCGAACGTGTTTCTAGTTTCGCGAACTGGGACACACGTATTCTCGATTTAAAATGGTCATTAACAAACTGCTCTGCTTGTTGTCAAATCTTTTCTGGTAATTTTCTGAGCGTGACAATAATACTCGTGCATCTAAAGACACTGAATAACAAAAAATGACATCTTAAACTGAAACCTTAAACCGAACACACTATGGCAGTGCAGCGAATACGCGCTTGTCACCAAGGCCCTGAATGTCCTCGGCGCATGGCAGGTTGTTCACGTTTCATTTCTGTGTCTACGATGCGGCGCCTGTTTATGCAGGGATGGTTCTTTGCCGTGGTATAACTTTTTTATTAGGATAAGAAGCAAGATTTGAAATAGAAACCAAACGAACTAACAAAAACCATGGCATTGTGCTGTTAAACACTCGCAAAGCGCTTCGCATACTAGCCTTAGTTCTTTGTTGGCATACAATTAGAAACAAACACGCAGACAACCAAATAAAAAAATAGCCTTGTATTCTCGAATATTCTTATGGAGTCGAAAGCACGTTGTGTAATAGGCATACAGGCACGTCCTTGCTCGGCGAAAAAGGGGAGCAGTCAAGTTCGAGGGCATGACATTCGACTGCCTGCATCATGTGAGGTGGGGTGTTGGAGATGTTGGTGTAAAACTGTGTGTACTTTACAGGCTTTACGACTGGCTAGGTTCTTGTGATCTCATCATTTATCGTCTTGGCAACCTCTCGGAGTGCCTGCCGTCAGCTTCCGATTATTGGGCGACTTCTTAGGGTCGTGCAGCAGATTCGCCGTGAAGCGCCCGCCATGTCGAGTCTGGTATGTTCCGGTGATTGCTGTCTCCGCACGATGCCCTGTGACGTCATCCGGGACAGATGCGTGCTGGATGCAGCGGTTGTGAAGGATGAAACGGCAATAAATCATCGACCGATTTACCTGTCAGGTGGGCAACCTGTCTTCCACGTACCTTGCGCGTGTCAGCTCAGCTCGAACCTGTGTCAACACACTTGGTTCAGCAGGTTAAAGAGCTAATCTTGGCATCGATCATTGTTGACTTGAGATGACTTTGGTCTCCATTTGCATCATTTCTGCGACTTTTTTTAAACAAAAAATTGCTTGCTTATTCTTCATTAATTCACACCGAAAGTTTTAGGCAAAACTCATAGCGGTAGACGACACAGATAAGTTAAATGTTAAGAAATGGTGGCCTGAACTTTATGAAAGATGTGACAACATATCTTTCCACGGGCTTAGATCTAAGTTAATATGGTTCACTTGTTGAGACAAGGACCTGCTTAATTTCTGTGCCATGAGAAGATGTCAAAGTATTGACCGATGCTGAAGAACACAGACATGAACAACAGTAAAGAAGGAATCTCGAGGGAAAGGGTTTTTTTTAAATCACTGTCCAGAGGCCATGCAAAATCATACCAAAACGGCATATAACATTTCTTTCTAACCCTGCCCCAGCTCCTACAATGTATCTGGAACCATATTATTACATGGAACACTATGAAGGAAAAGGAAAATATAATTAATAAGGACTATAGTTAAGACTGATTTTTCTGGCTTGCTCCTCTGTGACAAAAGCGAGAGAATGGTAATTGAATGTGTTCATAGGAATATGTGTAATCATAGCATTCACCACAATTATCGGCCGGTCACAGTAGAATATCACAGACCCGAAATGATAGCAGACGCTGAACACCACAGGGAAGAAGCCAATGACAGCAACAGAAGCAAAGAACAGACAAAGCAATAGCAGCTGCTTGCAGTGGTAATATGAAATTATCTGAAATACTTGCTATCAGTCACAACACCAGTGCTGCAGACGAGAATATAGCAGTCAGTTACAGAGCTGAACATGTATAGCAGCCAGTTATGCAGTATCATTAGCCAGAAAATGTAGCAGAAAATCCATCGTACAATGTTTATGTATTAAATGGTATGCTTGTGTGGTCAGTTGGTGTGACATGGTGTGGTACGCCTGAGAACCACGTGCTAGTTCATGGATTGTGCTATAGTTGTATTGCTGTGAAATGTGATGTGTTTGTATACGCCGTCTGTATGGCACAAAAATCAAATTTGCCCCAAGAATGAATAAAAATGGCTTATTGTGTTGTACTGAAATGTCACAGACAGGAACGAGTACCAGCAATAACATGTACTATGTCACACACCAGGCCCCGTATGCAAGACAGCCAAATAGCTGATTCCTGTCATGGCGGATATTCCAGACGGGGTTTGGTTTACTTGCATACAGGTCCAGAAACAACACCAGTCAGCTAATTCTGTAAACAGATAACACGTACGTAATCGCGGAATTTCACGAAGTTAGCAGCTAGCTACAGTTACAGTGACAGCCAACCACAACGATCTTCATGGAACAGAACAAGGCCACGAACAGCCAATCAGCGACGTCGACACAGACCAGAGACAGACGAGAGTAATCGGGTTTCTCCAGAAGCGTCCACAGTCTCCACCGAAGGTTCGACAACTTGTATCGTTTGAATTCGGACTTGAGCCGCTGGAAGTAACATGGACTCCTGTCGGCGAATATGGCGGTCATCTCTTCCTTCATTTTTCGCACCTGTTTTTCCTTGTACAGGTTCTGCAACATTCGAGGTGGAGGCACGATAGCTCCTTGGTCCTTTACGATCTTTTGTGCTTACCGTTTGTAGAACTAATTTTCCTCTCTGCAAACCCTTTCTTTCTTTATTCATCTTTGTACTATAATATATGGATAAGTCAATGAAAGGAACGAAAGACAATATAACATGATGTATAGTTCCATTAGTCTTTTATTCTTTGTTTCATTCACTATTCCTCCTTCTTCTTCTGTTGCTTCCGTTCATTCTTCCCTTCCTCTGTCTTTCTGAGGCTGCTTTCATTGGTTAACTTCTTGTTATTCTATTCTTTCTTTAGTTCCTTTCTCTTGCATCTTTACTTGGCCCCTCCACTTCCGCGCGCACACATTTCTTTGATTTATTTCTTTTCCTACTTTCTTGTCTTCCTCCCCACTGCACCCCCCCCCCCGGCATACAAATACCAGATCCGTCACTTCCTCTTCCTCTGACGCACATACTGATAAAATGAAGAGAGAGGTGTTTGTTCCACATGTAGTGTCAGATTGTATTGTAAATAATATTGTTCATAATAGTGTTTGCATAATTATCCAATCTTTTAAAAATGTAAATTAATGTATACTGCAATGAAAACGAGATAACCGTGTATTCTGCGGTGTGGTCTGAAAGATTTTAGTAATGAAAACAGAATGAGTCACAGGGTTAATATATATTATATATATATACTTCCAGTATACTTAAACACACTAAATAGTAGTTACTTATCTAATGTCAGTTTAATTTTACATTTTAAATTGTTGACATCATTACATGGATCTTATGACTTTGGTACCAATACCAAAGATATTATACTGCTTATCAAGACAGCTTCCTTCATACTTTGTGCTACAAAAGACTGAGGGGAAACAAGAGCAGTCACCTTCCCTTTCGTCATGCGGGATAACCCTTCCTGGTCAGGAATTCACTTTCTCCTATAGGCAGAGTAATTTGTATGAGAAGGACAACTCTTGCACAGGAAGTTATCCCACACGACAAAGGTTAAGGTGACCGCAACGGCACGAGCACTTACTTCCCCTAACTCAGTCTTTTGCTAAGGAAGCTGTCGATCTTAGTAGCATAAAACCTATGCTAGCACAGACACAGACTACCCACTGTCAGGACAGACATGAGTGGTTTTTGACCTCTGACCTTCCAGCAGCAGTCCGACACTAGCGTCTCGGGAATCTTCCAGAACTCCAGCTCTCTCTGTATCACCGGCCCACACACCTGGGCTGGCAGGTGCAGCTCCCCGGTTCTGCACAGCCCCAGAATATGGCCGAAGACGGAGGGGTCGCGATCGAAAAAGAACTCCCCGGTGTCTGGCAGCCATTCCGCCGAGTCGTGGCCTAGTTCAGAGAGTCGAGTCCCGGGAACAGAGCGTAGAGTCTTCCAGGTAGTCTGGTAGGTAACTCCCCCTACGTTCAGCTGCACGACAGCGCTGGCGCTCGGCCTCTGCACGGTCTCTGAGGACATCGCCCTGACTCCTAGCACCGTGGCTCTCAATAAGGTTAAGGTTTCTGTATCTCGACAAACAGCTCGACGAAATATACGGAAAGTCTCTATTTTTCAAAGAAGACTTCCTAAAAACTTGTCGCAGACATATCATTCAGTGAGAAAACTTATGAATATAACGATGTCGGATTTTTTAAATCAACAATCGGGACGAGACAAAGAAAACGTCAATGAAATTAGAGGATACCTGAATAAGATCACAGATGACAATGAGGTATCCAATTCAAAGATGACAATGGTGACCTCCAACTATCAAACGCCACAGAATAATTCTTGACCTGTGTGGAACCTCAGATTCACTCCGACTGCATTACAGGTGGCGATGCCTTCCATCCACAACACACGACGATATCTCACGAGCCGTCACACAAAGGCAGCCACAAAAAAGACGATCGCACCAGGACATCAGCATCACAAGTCGTTGGTTGTCACGCGCTGTCCTGTTGGTGTCTGAGAGCTTTTGCTGCACTTGTCTGGTTTGAAGATCATTTTCCAAGTATGTCGTCAGTACACTGAGGACGACACGGACGCACAAGGTTAAGATTTGTTCAAACCAAGGCTGAGGGGATAACTTGATAGAGCGTCTTTTTGTCCATTGCACCCAAAACAAATGACTCGATCGCAAATGACATCTGTTGCTTTAACACGCATGGATCTCTTTGATGTGTATTGTCTTGATTTTGAATTTTTTTACGAGACGCAATTTTGAGTTTTGATGTGTGGATTCAGATTAATTAGCAGTCAAAATCCGGAAGCTGTGGAACCACATTTCGATCATAGATCTGTTTGATAAAGTAGTAATTACATTCTGCAGCGCATCAAGAATGACAGCTATGACCCATGAACGTCGAACCGAAAGCAGGTACGTACAAGAGAACCCCAGGCAAGACGGCAGAAAAGCGGCTGAAAGTCTGAAGGATTAGTGGAGGCGAGTGGAACGAGCCGACAGAACAAACGAGCCATCAGCTCGGGGTTACGGACAAATGACTGCTAAAAATTTGTAAGGGTGGGGGTAACGGGGGAAGGTAGGCAGAAATCGATTCACTTTAAGTTTGACGCGACTGCGTTGCTTGGAAGCAAAGAAGCCTTCGCTAGCTATGATATCTGTCCCGTAATCGTTCGGAGGACTGTATGAGATACCGCACAGCAGTTAAATTAACCTGGCGCCGTTTGCGTGCAAGCTGTACTAAATTTATACCTGAATAGCGGATTTTTTTTTCAATTTCAGAAAACGCTGCTTCGGCGAACTTGGAATAAACTATTCCCTCATGGGACGACCGAATAAATTAGTGCCGAATAACGAGGGGAAAATAGGCGATTCGTGCATGGAAAATTCAAGGAACTTATTCTATCCATCATGACAGGAATAAGTTAGCTGTTTGGTTGTCTTTATTACGGTGCTGTCTGCGTGCTGGCACTTTGAAGAGGAGGCAATGTCCGGCGTCTCTTTGTTTTCCTGCACTGAAAGCCAGCTCTGCCGACTTGCATCAGTTTGTTTCACCTGGCGCAGCTTGCATGAAAGTGTTTTTCACCTGAGGCAGCTTGCATGAAATTTGTTTCACCTAAGCCAGATTGCATGAAAGTTTGTTTCACCTGGGGCAGCCTGCATGAAAGTTTGTTTCTCTTTCCTCATACATAAAGGCCACCTGGCGTTAGTCGCGAAAGGTGTGGCAGGTAAGACACGTGCTCTGGGCGCCACTTGCAGGGGGCGCCACTCAGCAGTTTCTGTTAAAGGCAAGCAACTCGAATAGTGAGAAAACAGAGAGAATTGTTTCAGATGTGTAGTTTGATTTTTTTCATGGCCGAGAAGCACTTGGATGGCCAGACCATTCAGCATGTTGAAACTAGAATTTTGTATTTGACAAGCGCCGTGTGTCAAGTCAGACCGTGACCTTGCTCTTCCAATGGAGAAAGAGAAGAAAGCGAAAAGCAAAGAAGGTGCATGCACTCCTTCATGTACAGTAGTGCCACAATTTGTTAATTAAAAGATTCCCGAACTTGATTTGTGTTTTTGTAGCTGATGTTATGGTAAAACTATCTAAAAGTCAGATGTTTCGATAGAAGAGTAACTTCAATCCTCGCCATAGGTGCAATCTTCCATACGCGCCTGGCTTGCGTCGTTTCTCCCTTTGCTGTTTACAGATGTTTTTTAATACAGGAAAGTGGATACGATTCCTTTATGAAGTCCGTCCATATGGCGGGGTTATACGATCGATCTTTCGCGTCTCCTTCCCTATACATAAAAGTTAGAAGATTCCTTGGGTTGGGGTGAACTTTCCATCCTGTAAGATGTACAGACGGTTTCATTGGCAGAAAGCAGCTAAAAGGCAATACAGTCCGCCTTGTGGGTGTGGGGGGGGGGGAGTTTCCTCTTTGCCTGGATTAAATTTTTTCGGAGTGCCCCCTAAGTCATTTTAACTAGTTATGATACTAATGTTTCCACGAGACCATGTATCTCTGTGAATATTTTCGTATCTTCACACCGTGCAACATGGCACCGTATTAATGTTGTTCCCCATAAGCTGTTGGTGAGTTCGCTTATAGCTAGGCAAGCGTAAAATACCTCGAATTGTGTGAACTTGTAAACCGGTAACTGCAATCCACCAGAAACAATCCAGGATTATGAAATATATATATATATATCTTATCAACCACTGTCCGCACTGCTAGCCCCTCATACTTAGCAGCGGGCAGCTGAGGCCCTACAAAACGATGCCGCACGGCACGGCAGTCCGCAAGTTTTGCTTTGCTGGTGAATGTTTTAACTGCCGAACGACGTCCCTTGATGTGCTTCAGCCTCCTGTAAGCAGTCATCGAGATCACTAATTGTTTCCGGGAGCGGTGCGGGGCGTGGGTAAGGAAGATGGATGTACGTCATGATGAGCAGTCGAAGCGTAACAAAAACACGTGTTTGGTATCCTGTGTTTATTCCCAGCATGACTCTGCCTTATCCATTAATAGCTGTCGAACGTAATTTTCATAAGAATTAGAACACGGCCGTCACACGACTTTTTTCAGGCACGCAATGTTTTGCGAAGATTGTAAATCAGTCTCTTAGCACCGCCTGTTATCGTCAGTTCGCGCTATGCACTGTTTTCGCTCGAGAAAGATTTTTGCGACTGCCGATGAGAGAAAGCGAATGCCGTCACTCCATTTTGATGATATTTCCTAATAGTTAAGTCGGTCACAGAGAAAACTTCTTAACTGCCGTGCACGAAGTATTGCGGGCTTGTTCCTACTTTCCCGCAAGTGGCTTTCCGCTAATGACTTACGTCACTGAATGTCTGCAGCCCAATCTATCGTTTCTTTGAGGCAAAGCAGTGTTCATATCTATTTTCCTGCCAGGCACACCGAGGTGCTTCTGCACGGACTTTGGATCTGCCATTACGACCGTGAGGGCTCCTGGGGACTGCTCACGCTCAGTAACTGACGAGCATCATTTAGGTATAGACAAGATGTACTAACGGCCGAACAACCCCGTCTCGATCTTCATAACAGATAATCGTTCAAACTTATGTTGCGTAGGTTGTAGATCCAACATTTTCCTCTATCTCCCATCAATGTCGTATGCGTTTGCTTACTTGCTCAATTTTTCTCTAAATTTGCCGTCTTAAGGCCTTAGTATTCCAAGACTCCAGTAAAAAGCTCAATCCCAGCTGGCGCCAGCTTGTGTTCACGATCACAGAGGTTCAGCTGTTCGGTTCTGGGCATTCAACTTTGGAAAAAAAAGTCTCGCTTCATCACTCATATCCTTTCTCGTTCTCTTCTCCTCTTTCCTTCACAGACCATACCCTCCTCAGCTCTCACGCGCCTCTGAACTCTCTCTCTCTCTCT
>SMGT01010506.1:891877-974637 GCA_004794575.1 Lanistes nyassanus
GGGGGGGGGGGGGGGGGGGGGGGGGGGGGGGGGGGGGGGGGGGGGGTAGGAGAAGTCAGGATTTCTGCCGACGTTGAGCTTAGACGAAATGCACGGTCTCTCGCCGTAAATATAATTATCTCAATGCTACAGATGACAGGCAACACACGCGTTCTGTAATCGATAGCACGACGTAAAATACAGCATTTTTGTTCCCTTTGAAAACAACAAGCTCTTTCACCTACGCTGCAGCACCCATTGCCCATAGGTACATGTGGTATAATCAGATATGGATGTATGGCTATACAAGTATATATACATATATACCTCTCTCTCACACTCTATCCCCCTCAAAGTGTGTGCGTGCCAAGACGACCGTATGTGATCGTTTGTGTATGATGTGGGTGGGACGGTATGTGTGACAAAGAGATGAGCGTGGGGGATGAAAGAGAGAAAGCGAGAGAACATGGGGACAAATAAATTGATAAATGGCCAATTTTATTTGACATAATGTGGATATAGCGCAATACATCTTTCACGCCTCAATTGCGCGCGTGGGAGTGGAGGTGACACCCTGTCATTCGTGGCTGCAAAACATTCACGTCTCTGTTTTCATACATATCATCGCCCGTAGCAGCCATTCAGACATAAACAAAATCAAGCGCAGTTTACGAACAAAACGGCGATGTGAAGCCAGTCGCAGTCCAGTCTAGAGAATTTTTGTCCTTTGGTTGTTACTGTAGTACTGCATGTTCGGATGGCAAAGGCACATTTTGCGATTTTAACGAACAAACTTGCGCAAACAGCATAGTTCACACCGTGGCCGCGCGCTCACACATGCATACACACATATGCGCGCGTGCTGATAGTTCACAAAGATTATGACTATGTGATAATTATCAAATGACTATATGAGAAATATAAAATTTAATTAATCTACTGTTGTTAAAAAATACTAATCGAATCACAGATTCCAAGAGTAGGCTTCGTTTTCGTCGTGATAGCACGTGCAAGCGCCCCCCGAATCCACACACTCATCTCCCCCCTACCCCCACAGACACTGGTACACGTCACATGAAAAACCAGAAACACAAATCAAACTACCAAGTAACCAGCAAAACGTTTATGCGTTTTTAAAAACACAGATAGAAACAATGGTTCAGTAGAAAACTTGCAGGTAAGACCACAAAGGTCTTCGCAGCATAAAATTGTGATTCTGGAACGCACCTCCCATGAACTGTTACAAGCAGAATATCATAGCACCCTGACAGTTCTGAATTCGAGGGCAGCCCATACGCATCTGGCTAGCAGCAAACGTACGCAAGCAAATTAGTCTATTATGCATGAAGTTAACAATTTCTCGCCTGTTTGCACACGATTTATTGAAAGTGAGCTGCCCAAGCGATTATGACTTAACGAATCAAAGACCTCTATTAGTCGCTGATGAGCAGTGCCCCCTGTCAATGGACACCTCCAATATGAAAAGGAAATGCAAACTTGTAAAACGCGTAAGTGTTGCGTTACAGAATGGTTCGTTTTTGGTCGTGATGTATATTACGCATAACAGTCGCAAAACCTTCCGCTATCACGAAATGTTGAGATTATTTGGTTGGACACTCTATGAAACGTAACTTGTCATGTCTTCCATTCATTGCCATCTGGATTTGTTAGAGGCATACACTCCCTCATACTGACTAAAAGATAAAGATATTTAATGTGTGGCAGATACACGAAGATTTCTTCACTCCTCGCAAAAGCTCGTTCTCCTCTCCTGTTGTGGAGAGCGTGCTGTACATGCTGTATATGCGTGTTAAATTTTAAAAGACAGACTACAGTTCAGTTGTCAACAATAAATATTTGCACGGAAAGTCCAGTAGATTACACTTAGTTAAAACATGTCATTTTAACATCTCAATCATCTGCAACTTCGTGTACAAACAAACCACTAACTTCAGGCTGTGGACAGGTTGAGCTAATCTACAACACACGCTTACCTTACATGCTATTTATACAAAAAAGTTTTTTCTCTCTCTCTGACCTTAGTAAGCTCTGCACACTACTTTATCAGAAGATCAAACGTGTCCCTTAATTTAAAAACATCAACAACAAAAAAAAACGCGGTTCTGAATGTAAGAGGTAAATTCACAAATAAAATGTCTTCTCTGCTGCTTCAGCCGAACAGTCTACATGGGTACATGCAAGCGCATTCGTATATACGCACGCACATGCACACACAAAAACTGTCCAAGAATAGTGCACAGCACACAAAATATCGACTGCCGTTAAATCACTAGACAAGACTGTATAAAAAGATATAATGAAAAGCTGAAAGTCGTAAGCATTATGACCCTCTCTGCACACTGGACGTGTTTTCTAGTAATAAAGGAAAAACCCACTCTGTGTTATGGATGATGGGGAAACATGAAGAATAGAAAGGCTAGAAGGAAAACAGGAAAGGAGGTCGTGAAAAGTCAACGGCCTCTTGCAGCTTACTAAACAGTCTGCACGGTATGAATGTTGTTGACACACTAGGACCAAGATGTTTGCGTACAAAGTTCAAAGTTTTCGTAAATTAGAGCATTTTCGTTGATGTTTGATAACTATGAGAGTAGTTTTAAAGGCTGAGCAAAACTATCCGATGTAGGATGGGCATCCGAGTGTCTGCAACACTTGATAATGACTCAACAAGGATATTGTCACACCCACCGTCAAAACACTACTGAACAGCAAGCATTAGATAATACACATCCATCACAATCGGTAACAAACACAACTGGCGAAAAGGAATGACAGTGCTGGAATGTAAACTCATAAAATGGACATTCTCTGCGGTTCCCAGGCAAAAAAACAAAACAACAAACAAAAACAAAGAAGAAAAAAAACTGTACACAAATGGGTCGAGTATGAAAGTGGGGAAGGGGTGTGCGTGTGTTAAAATACGTTTCACATAATATTTTTCACAAAAAATGCTAATGAGATCGAAACTTAAAGTAACACAGCCAATAACAGAAGTATTGGTGCAGTGTGAAACCAACAAGGAGAATTGAATAACATATTAATATACAAGTAGCGGAACGACACACAAACACGTGTTCACTTGCCACGCGCACGCGTGGACAAAGGTGTCTATGGGACACAGAAAAGCACATAATATGTCCGAAAATGTCATTAGACACAATCGGCATTGGACTACAGAAGGCGTTTTAGGGCCACGCGCTCCCAAGGCAGCTTCCTGTCAGTACAAACTGAGCGTGTGCGATGCGTACGGTTACTGGATGTATAGCCAACTGCCAGTCTTCCAAACTCCGCCGTGTTCCTACAACAACTCCTGTATGAAGTTAAACAAATCATTAGAATATTACATTCTTTCACTAACATTATGGCACTGAAGTTTTGCAAAAAATCCTTTTTACCAGAGGAGACCGGGTGTGTGCATACATCATTGTCCGTATCGTTGTCTTCGTTATCAGTATCGTTATCGAAGAAACGTCACATACTTCGTCGTCGAGATCGTCGTTGTTATCGGATACACAGGAAAACAGGAAAGAACACTATAGCAGACCACTATAGTAGAACACTATAGTAGACCAAATGCGGGAATGTGGGGAACATGTGGTGAACGCAAAGGGAAACTCGCACACTTTTGGGCGAGCAATGTACATCTTCTTTAACGTCCGAAGGGAATGGGGGATTGACGAAGGGACTGAAGGGGACTTCAGAAGAATGAGAATAAAGCGAGGAAGAAGCGAGCAAGCGACACAGAAAGAAGTGAAGGAACCGAAGAAGGACAGACTCCCAGATTATGTCCCCCACCCCTCAAAAAATCCCACTTGTTAAGATTTCATTGCTCGGTCTTTTTGAGTGATTTTTTAGCCCCGCACTTACCCCGCAATTACTCAGTTTCTTCCCTGCCCCCACTAATGGGCCACTTGTCCGACAAAGCTACTCAGAATATCGCACAAACATTACCCTTCAGCAATACGAATAACAAACGCTTGTCTCTGTTTAATTCAAACGCAGATTTCTGGTCACTGCATCGATCCTCTGTTAGCAGCCAGGAGGCTACATATACGGTTGGCTGGTTGGTTATTTGCGAGGGACAGTGCAACTGTTACGTACGTACACATCCGGTGCCGCCTTATAGCCTGATGAGGCAAGTCAAGTTTCGCTCTCGTGATCAGAGCATGCTTTCGCGAGTCTTCTTGTTCGGAAATCATTGATGCGTGAGTTTCATGACAACCCTAGCCTTGAATCAAATATTTGATGTAATGTAATTGATGTCAGGGAGTTACTCCGTTTAATACAGTTAGGGCTGCAGTAACACAAGTCTACACAGTCTTATATCCTGAAGAGACAAGAGATCATATGAGCTGGGAAAATTTAGGGAGGGGTGGGGGGGGGGGAAAGATTCGAACTCCTTTGGAACACGCTATACCAGCCTCGAATGGAATCAAACACGACTGTGTAGCGTCTTGACTGCCTCACCAAGGGTCACCTGCTGGGAAATGGTGTGTTTCGCGTCCAGACATTTCTCGTCTTTCCTCACCTTTCTGCGCCGACCCCCCTAGAAACACTCCATGAAGTCTCGTCCGGTGTCCCTGTATTCTAGCGATAAAAACCTAAGTAGTTTATGTTTGCGAGTTTCCGCTTTGCTGTAGGCAGAGTGTGTGTTATGTTCTACTAAAAACGCATTCCTTGACCAGACACCCTTTTTCTAACAGAATATCCCTGCCCCCCCCCCCCAAAAAAAAAGCCACACACACACACACCGGCTAAGAAATAAAATAAAATCTTGCGAATGGGAATATGAAGCTTCAGTACCGGTGTACCTAAACAGCGTGTACATATAAAAGCAAAGACTTTTAAATCCTAAGTAAAAGGCACTGACGGAAATAGGTTTACATATACGATATCAAGGAATTACTAATGTGCACCATTATTTAAAAGAATACACACATTCGACAAATAAAAATCTGTAACATTTTCTCAAAACTTCAAAGTCTTCCAGTAAACGCAATACTGATCCAGACAAGGAATTCATTGTCGTACATCAAATTTACGGTAGTCGCTAGTCTGAAGGGAATTAATTTCCTTCAACGCACAAAGCGATACAGAATGACTAACATAACGTAAGAACAATGAATCGAATGTGAATGCATTAATAGATGTTGTTGGCGCTGTTGTCTTGTTGATGATGATGATGATGAGGAGGAGGAGGAGGAGGAGGAGGAGGAAATGAACGACTACAACAATAATGATATGATAGAGATTATTCCCCTATTCTTGTGTAGAATGGAATGTTGACAAATGATGGCAAGTTTTGAACACTGAAAGAATGGATTTAAATAGTCAGTCACGTTTACAAAAATATAAATCACGTCATTAAAACATAACCAGTTCGATCTTTAGACAGGGACAAATCCTCAAGTTGTAGGTCTTGTCTCTTGATTTGTGTTTAAATATGGATGTTGGCTGACGGGATGGGAATGAGCAGAGAGAGCGAGACTGGGTTTCTTTCGCGCACGTATCCAACCTTCTCCAAAGTTTGCTTTTACATCAGACACATTGACGAAAGCTTAACGTTCGGTACGTCTTTCGTCCCGGTTCTTCCACTAAGCGGGTTTACACGTTCTGGATGGCGACTGCTAGACAACAGAGGAACCAATCCTTCCGCACAAAATCCCCTAAATTTTGATTCTGTGTAAAGGCGCAGGCATGCAAATACGCACAAACACAACTTAAATGCAAGTGAAAAAATCTGTTAAAAGCAGACACAGAGCTCTCAGTAACAGTCTTGTCCTCTGCAAGGCAACAAACTCTTCGCTGCTCTCCACTGGAAGAGAATGCTGAAACTTTCGACTTCGAACACTCTCCGTCTTGAAAATCTGTGTCTCCATGCCAGCAGAGCTGGGGTAGGAATGTGCCTGAAGGAAGCTAGAAAACGGTTCAGCTCAGGTGTTTGGCTTACATCGGCCAGCGTGCGTCGCCCAGTGAGCAGTCTGTTGGGAAAAAAGACGAAACCATATTGAAAATGTAAAAATCTACAATACAGAGGGAGGGGTGATATTAAGTAGGTTTCACACATTTACATCTTTCTAATTGCTAACTCAGCTATCAGATGGAGTTTAGTAGAATGTGAGATCGCAGATAATCACGCGCTCGGACACACATTACGCGCATTTGTACAAGCGTAAACAGTCCAAATTCCAGTATAGACACAAGACAGAAACGCAGACTTTTGTACATAACTTTGAACAACAGTGCACGCGCGCGCGCGCAAGTACTGAAGCGCCAACAAACATACACATATGCATGCACGGAATCGTGCAAGCAGTCTTGTACGCGAAAGAGAGAAATGAGGAGTGAAAAGAAAAACAAAAAGAAAGAGAAAGAGGCGGAAAGAGAGACTGACAGAGCCCGACTTACTTCTATGGGTCGGAGGATGGGAGGCTCAGCTACATTTCGAAAGGTAAACTGACATTTAAACATCCCTCCAGGCACGAACGTCATAGCCATTCCCACACAGACAGACACACTATAGGCAGACACTATAGGTAGACACTATAGGCATTAGGCAGACACTATAGGTAGACACTATAGGTAGACACTATAGGAAGACACTATAGGTAGACACTATAGGCGGAGATGGAAGTACATAAAAAGGACAGACGAGAAACGGGCAGATAAGCAAGGTGGCAGAGAGGTGGAGGGACACAGACAAGCGTCCCACAGGTGCGAACGACATCAAGCAATCGCCGTGGAGACGCCGGCGGCTCACCTGACACTCGTGGCTGCAGTACCACACAAGACGGCAGTTGGAGCACAGGTACATGGCCGGCTTTCCGCAAAGTCCGCAACTCCCCTCCGGTTTGAGGGCGTGCGTTGGCAGTTGGGGTTGTCGCTGTTGTTCTTGTTGCTGATGCTGCTGCATCTGTGCTGCGTGCTTCTGCTGCTGATGTTGCTGTGCTGGTGCTGCTGCTTGCTGGGCTGTTGCGTGCGGCAGATGCTGTGGATGTTGTGGGGACCGCTGCTGATAGTCCGCCACCCTATCTGACGGGCCGGCCCGCCCTGCAGCGAGAGACTGCTGATGCTGGTGCTGCAGATGCGGCTGGTGGTGTTGCAGGAAGCCGTGCCGTGGGTGCTGTGGCTGGGTAGCTATGGGAAGGCGAGGCTGGCCGTGTAAAGACGACATCTGCGGGGGGAAAGGGTATGGCTGGACTGGGGAGTGAAATGGCCCTCTGGCCGGGCCGGTGTCTAGTGCCTGAGATGGAGGCGGCTGTCGACAAAACAGACACACCAGCATTCAACATTCAACCTACAACCCTACCCATTGCTGGAACCCTACGACCGGCAGTTAGGAAAGCGGGTCTTGCGTAACTAGTCGGGAGGCTCTTCAAGAGATAGAACACACTGGAAAACTTGTAAGTTATTTCACTGCTGTGCTCTAATCCCACAACGGCATTTGAGTCTATTATGGTGCTTCTAACTCGGCTTCAAAAACTTTATATTTGGCCCTGCAATGCCAGTTTGGTTTAAATATCTTAATTTAATTCGATACTGTGTTGTGTTGATATAAATTACTTCAGTCAGGGAAGGAAGACCCGTGAGGACACAGAGTGCATACACTGGTTGTAAATTTCTTTTTACAAGTGAACTGCTGTAAAGGCGCCCAGTGGTTAGGAATAATTAAGTTCATGGTGGATCGTTTTGCGTCCTAACAAAATGATAGTATAGCAAATAATTTACACGGGAATGGTTGCATAACCCGTTTGTGCTTATTTTCTTTAAAAGCAGTCTGTTTATAAAAGCGTTCAGTCAGCAACTGCTGTTTTGCGTATATTATGAAGCATATATTGTTATTCTGATTGCATCAAAAAGGCCAGCATGTCACAATGCAACGCAGGTGGGCTAAATTTTCCATCACTTTTCACAGACTTCAAAGGCACATTATCAGTAATCATCAGCCCTGCAATACCTCGCATCTGCTACATCCAGTGACTGCAACGAAATACCTTTTTAATGGAGGAAGAGCCGCATATTACGAATTTAAATGAACTAAAAGAGTCTTCTGATCTGCCAAACTTTGGCAACGTTAACACAGTTAGCTTACGTTCTTTACAGTGCGATACAGACTGTGATCTTTTGTGTCCACAACTTGCAAATATTTGTAAGTAATCACCGATCCCATACCTGTGCTTGCCGTAATGAGTGTTCAACATCTGGCATCCGGTTTGGAGGCAGAGCAGGCTGCAAGATCCCCGAGCCCATGGCCTGGCCGAGAAGCACTGGCACTTCGGGTCGAGGAGAAAGGTACTCGGCTGACGGTAGTCGAGCGGGAGGCCTGTACATCGGCGCGACAGGTGGTCCAGCGGCCGGAAGCAGCGGTCGGGGTGGGCCAGGCGACGACAGCGAGTGGTGCACAACAGGCACCCGGCTGGATGCGGGTAGGGCGGGGGGCAGGGAGTAGGCGCCACCCATTGTTGTGGCAGGAACTGAAGGCAGATGAGTTGCAGGCACGTGATGGGGCAGTTCCGGGCCTCGTGGGTGCAGATGCGTAGGCTGCTGAAGAACTTGGTGGTGGTGCTGCTGCTGTGGGGCGTGCGTGGGCCGCTGCGTCTGGTGCACAGTTGTCAAATGGCCATGGTGTGGATTCATCTGAACCGGACTTGCTACCGGTCGAAGGGCCATCCCCTCTGTTCTGATTTCCTTCTGGTGTTGCTGGTGTTGCTGTTGTTGTCGTTGTTGTTGGTGCTGCTGGTGATGGTGGTTGTGCATTAAAACCAGCACACCTGAGTTGACCTCAGGATTCGGAACGACCCCATGGGGTAGCGAAATCCTGGACGCTGAAGTTTCTTCCATGGGGTTCCTCAGAACCAGCGTGTGCCCATCCTCAACCTTGGCCGGGGGCAGGAACTGGCCAGGCACGGTTGGCCTGATTGGGAAGGATGAATGACTGTCATGCTTATGCGCCATGGAGGTATGGGGCAAATGCTGAAGCCCAGGGGCAGAATGTCCCATGTGTACAGACGTCGTCACCTGCTGGCTGTGCATGAGGTGAGATCCGTCCCTGGCCGTTAACTTCTCGTGACCTATATACATTGGGTGCCTGTTGGGTACTCCTGTTAGGGGGAACCGGCTCACTCCAGAACGGACGTGATGAACACCCACGTGGGGCAAGTCCACGTAGCCCACCGTGTTGCTGTGAGGTGCGTGACGCGTACCCGAGGGAAGGGGCATTCTGCCCAGTAAGTTCAGTGGCTCCCCTTCTGTTCTTAGGCCCGGCAGCTCTTGTTGAGGCTGGGATGACACAGGGGACACCACTCTCTGCTTCACGTGCAAAGGTTGATCCGGGCTGGGCACATCCTGGACGGACTGGTGCCGAGGTCCCTTCCTCCGACCCGTGGAACTCGTCGGGTACCTGGAGAAGCCTACTTCCAACCCGTGAACGTCCGGTGCTTGTGGATCGTGTACCACATGCTGTCCTGGTCTAGGGGCCAGTCTTGAATTAGACATCTGTGGAACCAGTCCTTCAGAAAATACAGAAGTCGGACCTAAACCAGGGCAACCCCCGTTTCCTTTTTTGGCGACGGCAGCCGACAGCTCACTCTGAATGACGCTCTCTACGTCTAGGTCAACGGTTACGACTTTTGAGTCAGGCTGCCAGGCCCCTTCTGCCTGGGAATGGACCCCTGGAGTATTTGGTTCCCTTGTCAGATCAATGACGGGCATCTCCAAGGACGCCTCGCCTACACAGGGCGCAGGTCTGTGATGCCTTGAGGTTTTGGCTGGACGGAACTCGGGCCTGCTGTCTGGAAACAGCGGATGTCCCTGATCATTTGTCGTAGGGTCAGGCCCTGACAATCGTCTGTGCAGCTCGTGACTAGGCGGCCGATGCGTCTCAGATGCGCTGCAAGTGGTTGCTGCATGCGCTCTGGAGGGGCTGGGAGTCCTGGCAGGCAGGACTGGCTTGGTCATTTCAGCCGCCAGTTGGCTATCCGCTTGTGGTGCTAGCACGATGAGACTTCCCGCTGGCTGGAAGGGCTGCTGACTGTGGGCTTGCTTGGGGGAACCCACCAATCGCTGCCGAGCACGAGGGATAGGAGGTTCCTCCAGGGGCGTGTCGCGGCGGGCGTACGGCGACGTCGTGGAGCTCGCCACGGGCTTAGCGTCGACGCTGATGAACGGGTTGGAGGACTTGGATGCGTCGTGCGCCGACCTGATCCCGGTGCTGGCAAGCTGATGCGGGCCGTCGTGTGGGCGAAGTCTGCGACAGGCTACGGCCTGATTTATCATTTCCACTACGGATCTCTTCTCCTGCTCCCTTAGGGGCTCCTTGTCATTGACCTGGCTAGAAAAACTATCCGGCCTGTGCCCTGACTCCCTGTTCAACTGCGGCCCTGCTGTCTGCAGGTCCAAGCCTGCTTGGGCCAGTCTGCCGGGGCCCAAGGTAAGCCCCAATTGCATGGAGCCATGCGGGCCAGCCTTGTTCAGGACCTGGGTCACAAAGTCAGCAGACAGCATGCCACCATCAAGCACTCCCGATGCCTCCTCGGGAATCAACCTGCCGTCCAGAGCAAGGCTGGGGCCATCTGGACAGGCTGCTGACGATGCAGTGCCAGCTGAAGACGAAGGGAGACCATCCACGTCAGCTGCTAATCGCCTCCTCTTGATCTCCATCTGCACTAGCATTTCTGCTTTACGCTTGCGCATGGCCAGAACCTATACAAGCAATTTTACATGTAGTTAGTTAACCCACAATACTGCCTGTAGATCACCTGATAGTACACTTCTGTCCCACGTGTGTGTGGTACTACAGTCACTTACGTCAAAGCGAAATTTAAAAAAAAAGAACTGAGAGAAGTTTACGCCTAAGAACACTGGGAAAGTTAAAATTTGTGAGTAAATGGATGAAAAATTATTAGATACTCTGTTCTAAACGCAACTCATTTTTTGTGCTGATCCACATGAGCAGAAGTCGAATTTAAAAATAATAATAAAAAGAAAACAAAAACAAAAGTATCCAAGCCTTACAGGCATCTGGGTATATGTATAAAATACATATTAAATGTGGCAAGCTTATACGCCGCTTTCTCCAGGACTGACAGGGAGAGACGGGGAGCGGACATGAAAAGCAGTAACAGAAGAGAGAAGAAAGACCGTGCATGTCTGCACGCGTGTAAGCTTTCGCGTGACACAGGTCTGTCGCTGCTCATTCACCTGCTCCCTCTCTTGTTCCTTACGGGCCGCCAGCATCTCCAACTCCTTGAACTCCCTCAGCGTCTTCTTAAACTCAAGGTCAAGGTCGCTCTCGGAAGAACACAGGCCCCCAGGAGTCCCTTGATGTTCCAAAGGGACCGCGTGCACGCCTGGTCCACACTCGATGGAATCCATGCTCACGCAAGTCAAGTTGACGGGAAAGGCGAGCTCAACCTTCGAAGAATACGGCTCCACATCTAATGGCAGGATGAAAAAGGTGAAATAAGCACCTGCAGCTGACCTTAAAATAGCAGTGTCACTGAAATTCATAGACTCCCCCAAAACACAATTCTGTTTATCATTACAGCGAAAAGGGGGCGATCGTTTCATATGGTTGTGCTTACCAGCTAAATTCCATTTTCTCATCTTTTAAATTATTTGAATAACGAGGTAATAATAGCAAGATTTCTCACGCGTCAAATCTTACACAATAACTCAAGGCTCCTGTCCTCATTTACACGCGTGCACACACGCAAGCACGCAGACACACACAAACACTAGTACAGGCGAAGTATCTCTGAGTAAGCGAAGACAGGACAGAACCGATGAGTTGCTTGTTCTGAGGGGGAGGGGGGGGGTCCTGCTTGCTAGCAGTCAGAACAGATTTCTGTTCCTAAACTAGATTTCCTAAATGTTTTCCAAGTTCAAATGATTCGCTTTATGCCCAATTGCCTAACCCTTTTTATTGTTTAATCTAATCACCTGGGATCAGTCTTCTACAAAAGTATGGCACATGGAATACGCATGTAAAACTACACATCCCACAACAATATAGCTGGGAAAACTCTTATAATTCTCCAAGGTAACTGTAAACAGCATATTTAGATCATGCTGTTATATTTACTTGTGCAGTTTTCTACCCTGTTGGGAATTTTTAAAATTTTCCTTCCCATCTCAATAACTGTCCAACGAATCTCTTTTCCTCTCCCCATCTCTCTTTCCTGTTCAGCTATCAGGAATTTTTAAGCGTCATCTTCTACCCGTCCTCCAATGCACTCATCCAGCCAACTAGCCATCGACCCATCACCTGTAGGATCCACGGCAAAAGTCACAGACTCCGAGTTGTGACGGCCGGTGTTTGTGCCCACGCTGCTGTTGCTGCTGTTGCTGCTGTTGCTCGTGTTGGTGTTGGCGCTGGCGGCCAGGCTTAGTGACTGTCGTACGTAGTCCCTGTTGATGGCGCTCCCCGAGGCTCGAACCACGCCGCCCAAATCTCTTTCTTCCAACAAGTGCCAGGGCTCCAAGCCTCCTTCGCCCGCCCGTGGACCCAGCCCCGGGACAGTCTCCACAGCCGAGTCTCCCTGGGCGGCGCACTCCCCCGCCCCCCGTGGCAGACCGGCCAGCTCTGCGGAGAAGGCGATGCCACTGGTAGAACTGAAGCCTGGCGCAACAGCGTTGGTGGCGGCCGGCTGGCGGCTGCTGCCGTACGGCAACAAGTGCGCGACCTCGCCGCCCGCCACGAGCACTTCCGGAGCAACGCCCGCGATGGACTCCGACATTACCTTCAGGGTCTGCTTGGTGCTGCCAATGATGCCTCCTGGAGCCTCGGGGTCGTGGGCGGAGGTCATAGCGCTGACCAATGGCGTGGCTTTTGACTGGACTTGCGGCAGAACCAACTGTACCGGCAGGTTTCCTCTGGGCCTGCTGTTGGAGCCCAGCATCTCTAGGGCAAGCAAAAGGACAACCATACCAGTCCGTGGCAGGAAGCAACATTCTAAGGATTCCTTTTCGTGACGTTAAGCAATGGAACCTTTTATGAAGCTAAGTAATACAGAACGTGGCATCTGTATACTTACTCCCAACATGAACCACACGTGCACACAGATCGCGGCACCAGCAGATTCGGTGCGTGACTAGCATCGTGCACAAGGTCTAAATAATCAAAGGCATCAGCGCCAGGAGATCAGTCTAGAGAAGGGACGCCGCTAGCTTACCCGCGTTCCTTCTGTCATTTCCTTTAGCTGAACATTTCAGAATTTCAAGTACAGAGTTATAGCATTCATTTCTGTTTTCTCCAGCAAAAGAGATGCAAACAAAAAATCCGTGAACCCAGATCGTCTATATATATATAGAGAGAGACTAATACATGTTCAGTTCATCCCCATTAAAAAAATAAACATTAATCGCACGTACATAAATAATTTTGTAAGACGACTTAAACTGCACTCGGAAACTTTTCTAAGCACTCGCTTTCCTCATAAACGTTTCCACCTACAATTAATCCACACTAACTTCCTGACAGAGGCCTGAGACCTTTAAATAGAAACCGGGCCACTGCGTACATTAAAGTGCAAAACATTTTGGTTAACAGAAAGATGTGCGCTGGGCATGTTCAAATTAAGGCAATGCGTGGTCTAGGGATTGTCTTTTTCAGTTTCTAGCCAGCGGTTTTCTAGCTCTTCCGCATCTCAACAACTTTGCTCAGAAATATTTTGCTGCCATGAGACATCCGCTGCAGGGTCTCAGCTTCCGGGTAAAAACGAAGTAAACTGTTGGAGTGCGATATACTCAAGTCATGCATGCCAGATTTATCTTGACGGTATTTGGAAGAGAACACAGTGCATGGCCTGCATAAACATAATCGACCGATCAATCAATCAATCAAAGTAAAACGCTCATGTATACCAATTATATTTTCCCATCACATGAATGTCTAGACAGGAGTTTATGAATATTTCACGTCTGTCACGCTTCGCCTGAATGCTATGGTACAGAAGTAGCATCAAACAAACGATTAAGCCAGACTGTCACGTTGAAACAAAACCGCTTATTGGCTGAGGGATTTCTTTTTTCGGTTTGGAATACAGAAGATGGTATGTGAAACGAATTCTGGGTCTATTAGTGGAATAAAAATTGTTGCGAAGAACTAGTCTATCCTTTCACTTCAAAGACATCGCCCTAGTTAGATCTCCTCAACAAAACTGCAGTGAGATATTAACCCGTTTATGCACAGAAATCGCATTTCGCTTTGACCAAACGAAGTCACGGTTGCGTTGTCGGCAGTCGGACTGTGTCCTTAACACTGTTTTCGTTACAATTCGTCGCACCGTGTGGAGCCACGGTCACGTTCCGCGAACTAAGACGTACATTCGTACATTTAAGAAAGCGTTTTAACAAGGACCTACCTGATTTCTTCACACACAGATCCAGGGGGAGGGTGTTGTCGGAGGCAGCAGGCTGGGGCCTGGAACACTCGCTCCGGGGGACGCCGGACTCCGGGATTTCTTTCTTGCAGGCGGAATCTTCAGCAAAGCTGCCTTGGACAGACGGTCTGTCCTGAGGAGACCTCCCCCGTACCAAATCCATGGTTGACCCCAGAGAACGACTTTCTACAGGGTGGGATCGTTGGAATGCTGTCATATGGTCTCCTTCAGGTCGGCCGCTGGGGTCCGCTGACTTGATCGTGAGGACGGCGACGTCACTGGCACCGCTGACCCCAAGCGATTCTCTAGTCCTGCAACAAACACGCATTCTTGAAATAGCCTCACTTTTTTTACTACGTGATCTTGAATAAGAATAGGGTTTATGAGGCGCCAATTGTTACTACTTCAAGACGCACACACTCACCCATACGCACGCACACAATACAATACACACGCGCGCACAGACTCACACATATACTGATACACGTAAGCTGCCCTCTAGTAGGCGCAGACAGGACTGGAAGAAATTCATTATAGGGGAGAGAAAAGATAGGTTTTCAGAGAACTTTTAAAAGACGAGAGTGTAGGTTGCTTGCCGATGGGCCGAAGGCGGAAAAAGATCGCGGATCAAAGGCGCTGAGCTTGGTGCGAGAAATACGCGGACAAACTGGTCTGAAGAAGAACGGAGACTGCGAGAGGACGTTTAGGTCGGAAGCGAGTTGGCGGGAGCACAGTCATTGAGGCGTTTGTAGGAGAGAATGGCAACTTTGTACTGGATGCGGTTTGAGACAGGAAGCCAGTGAAGGGAAACAAGAAGAGGGGTGACGTGGTCAGTTTTCTTTATCTTTAGAATCAGGTGACCTGCACTGTTCTGAACTCGGTGAAGGACAGAGCTGATGGAGTCAGGAAAGCTAGAGAGGAGAGTTGTAGTAATCAATACGAGACATAACGAGGGAAAAAAAGAGCTTAGTAGTGGCGTCGACAGAAAGCTGGTTTAGGATCAGACTAATGCGGCGGAGAGGAGAGTAGCTGTTCTTTTCTCATGGAAACAGACAGACGACAGCGCCAGCCAGCTCGCGACAGAGAATACTCGGTCTGTAAGTGTGGTCGACTACCATCTATACACATTACTTTGATATCGTCTTCTTCTGAACTCGCGAATTATGTCCTCCATCTAATTTTTATTTTCTTTTTAAACGAATTGCCATCCTCTCTAATGTTTGTAGAATAGTACAAAGTTCTCTCCACATCTTCAGTGTTTGTAGGGTGCAAAATAACAGAAGCCTCCACATACTGTAAGCACAAACATTGAGCGTTTACACAATCAACAGTCTGGTCGAGTTCACCTGGATCGCTCGCATTAAATATGTAACTGCGCGACCAGAAACCACCATCCACTGGAAAAATACACCATACGGGTTTTGGCGGTGGTGAGGGTAAATGCTGTTTTTCTTTTTCTTTGTTTTTTTTAAATCCCTTGTAAGGGGCCGGGAGGGGAGTAATGGTTTCGTCTCTTTTTTTCTTCCTAAGCTTCCTTTTTTTTCGTCTCGACGCTGCTTTAAGGTTGTGGACGCGAGCTGACGATACACACAGGTGCGTAACTTTCTGCTCGACAAAGCAGTTCAAAATGTTTCCAATGTAATAACTTTGAAAATAGCCTACTCAAGTCAGTCGTGTTCAGATTAATTGCTTCTAGCAATTAACATGGGTTTCGCTTTCCAGTTATCGCCCCATAGCGCACGTCTTACTGGTGACACGGTTATAGTTTTAAAATCTAGTCTTCACTATTTATCAAAGTTCGGAAATTTTGAATTTATTAGATGATTTATTAGATTTTTCTTTTCCCGTTGTTGAACTTACTGCCGTAAGAGGGTTGCGCTAAAACTGGTATATAAAACCTCTTAGATAATGCTTGATTCACTGGGTTTCAGATAACTAGTTTTTCAAGCAACGAAATTGAATACATGAAATATACATTTAAAAAAAGATATTATTTGGCTCTGGTTTAATGCAAGTTTTGTTCTAAATCTTTTACACGTTTGACTCTTTGATCTGTCTTCAAATACCGAAATGTGTTGTTTTTTAGATGTCTAATCAGTTCCGCCCTCTATACCTAATAACCCTATCAAGTAAAGTGTGAGCAAGAAGTGTTCAAGTTAGAACACGTATTTTGTTACTGAAACAGAACGCATTATACGTTGATCTAGAACGCTTAAGTGCAAAAATGTATTGTGGCCTATGTTCTCAAAAGTGTTCAAATAGCCGAAAATGTATACATGGTGTTCTGACAATGTATCAAACGTTTGCCAGCAGCAACTGTTCAGTCAAGTGGGGGCATGCTGAGAGCACTTAGAACACATGTAGCACGTCACATCTTACATACTACTGACACACGCAGCACATATTTAGCTCCTGCTTTAACACTTTTTACATGTAATTAGTGTTTAAAATATTGAGTGTAAAAGTGATGCGTACGGGAAGCCCAGTTTTGAAAAAAAAATCCTACACTGAAAAAATATATATATTTATATTGCTTCAAGAAAAGAAAGAAAGAAACCTAAGAAATTAGCAAGAAAAGCAGAAGTTTAATTGGGCGCTGTGAGGCCTTCAGCAGACACGAGGACGATCGCAATAATCAGAAACAAATCTAGCTTAAGAACATCTGTTTCATACCAAGTTACCCATGGCATTTCCTGGTCTGTGACTAGAAAGATGTCGGCAATTTATGACAAATTAAATCTTATTTAATCAGCTTCGCAAACAATGGTCTTTGGAGTTCGGTACCACATCGGCAAGACTAGAAGGGAGAAAAATGCACGACAATTTTTTTCTCCTTAACACGAAATTGGATCTCTGTCATCATAGAAAGCAAAGGAGATACTTGCTTCAGAACTCCTCAATAGTTTGCAGTTCAGCGCGAAGTAACAGGAAATGAACAGAACTTTAAATACAAGAAAATGCCAGCAACTGTATGAAATCAATACCCCTCTCTCTCTCTCTCTCTCTCTTGTGTGTGTGTGTGCGTGCGTGAGTGCGTGCGTGCGTTAGTGCGTGCGTGCGTGGGTGTGCGTCCATGCATGCGCGCTTTTCTTCCTTTTGTGTGTACAGATGTCTATGTGTACGTGCACGAAGTACACGAAGGTTTGGTCAAAACAGTCACATAAAGTGAAATCTATCTAGGAGCAATCAATTTTATCTAATTGGAATTACTGAAATTGCAGGCTGCGATTGTGGTCACGTGACCTATTTCACCTAGGTACGATAGACTTCTGACGTAAATATTTACTGCTAGGCGTAATTCGTGTCCAATCCGATTATACCTTTCATTGCGCGATGCCGTTTTGAGAATTATGTCTGTAAGCTTATGGACAGTAGCAACAACATTCATTGGATGACTAATAACTCGTCACCGATGTAAAATGTCTCCAACTCCAAGCGTGGCACCGGATGCAATTTTAGAGCGCGCCACAATCATTCTCAAACGGAACTGCTCCATGTAATGAAAGTCATGATGTGATTAGTCATGAATTGTGCCTGGGGATAAATATTTACGTCTCGACGGGATTTTATTGCTCTGTGTAAACATGTTCACGTGAACACAATCGTGATCCGGGAATGAAATCTAGATGAAAATATTTTCCCCTATCTGAAATTAATTTTTCCTCGCTGGAATTCGCCTTATGTGACCGTTTTGGCCAACCTTGGTGCGCGTGCCAGCTCTTACACTCACCTGAAAACTTTTGTAGCTGTTTATATACATATAAAATAAATGACTTAATTCATAACTATTTATAATATTAAATGAACACTTAAGAGAATCTGGTGAATTTACAGTTTTTTGCCATTTTGATCAATAAATGTACAAATGTTCTTCGCCGTTCTATAATCGGATATTTACTATTTCTAGTACGCCCCAGAACACGTAAAGAATACTTACTATTTCTTGTACGCGCCAGAACACGTAACGAAAACTATCAAGGGTAGAATTTAATTTATATCAGCAGTGGCATGTAAACAAACTTCCCGTAAGAGGGCGATCAGCTTCCACATGGCGAATTCAAACTCGGTTTATATAATGTTATTGTTAAATGCTATCGTTTTTTATCCTTTTTTGTTCGGCTCTGCAAACAACAATTTGAGGGTGCAGTAAGATTACTTACTTTATCTTAGTAAACCTACTTCATTCTATGGGTGTACGTCTTCAAAAGTCGACAGTGTTTGACTGAACGAAGGGGCACGCAAGCACATTTCTACGGTGATTGCCTTTCTCTGTTTGTCTGTCGTCTGTCTCTCTGTCTCTCTGTCTCTCTCTCTCACACACACATAGAGACGTGCACCCACCAACCTACGCACGGACGGACGCACGCAAACACGCACAGACACATAGTTTCCTGATGATCAGCTCTCACGCACAAACACAACATCCACACGCTCAACAAGGCACTGTGCATCCATCCACCTCGCCACTTAGCCAGTTACTTATCCTTGGAAAGCAGACCTAGAGGCCACGTGGAAGCACCATTGTTGCTGACGCTTTCAATGTAGCATCTTGCACAGTCCCCAGTTCACTTAAATCCCTCTCCCTCACCCGCCAGCCCCTCGCAGCATCTCGTAGTTTGCACATTACACAGTACTTTTCGGAACCGCGCAAGGCAGCTTCCCAAGACAAATTATATTCCATATGCTGGTGGAATTTTTGAACAAGGAAAGGAAAGGCAAACACTCATTTAGAGCACGTTATACGAGCTTTTCTGGGAGCAAAAACGACTGTGCGCCTTTTAATGGCGTCACGAAGCGTCCCCTTTGAAGACATAATGTGTATCGTGACAGCTTTTTTGTCAGCAGTCTTCGCTGGTTGGACAGACAACTGTATGGGAACAGTACACGACAGCCCAGCCAGTGCTTGAAATAATCTTTTTTTCTCCAGATCCGCCCTCCGCAATAAGTACGGAATACCTTAATAATTCATCGTGTACAGAAGTCTGCATATGTATCTTACAGCTGGTGCCGGCTTCACCCTACAGCTATAACCACAATCAACCACAGGCAATCCCAGCAAATACAGCAAATACAACTAATTTAAGTGAACCATAGCGCATTTGTAACCATAAAATTAGCGGGAAGCCGATAGTCCGTCATATTAACAGTGGCGCTAATCACGTCCGACCCAGACCAGAACACAATATAGACTTTTCACTAAAAACTAACTGCCGTGATTTCAAAAATCGTATCAAAACCCAGTCACTAACATACATGGGTAAATAGTTATGAAAATAACTTACACTGTTGAGACGTGCCGGAGAAAAGGATCAGTACTGGCAACATGTTAATATCAAAGGGTTCCAGGGTTCCAGCTTTTTTTATTATAAAACTCACCATAAAACTCAGCTAAGTGACAAACTATAAGACGCATCGGGTGCAGTTAGATTTTAAACAAACAAACAAACAAACACAAATGAAGTGGGGGGGGGGGGAGGAAGTTGGATCCCTTGTCGTCTCCGTGATTCTTATACCACGGATGACGGGTATCATAGCAGACGACCAGGATTTCTGCATCTCTTCCCTCATTATCCCTTGCATGCACCCCTGGGTGTATGAATGCACACACATACACATACTTTGGGCAGAGGTAGGGAGCATGGTAGAAGGAGGGGAGATAAAGGTACCCCGATTTTTGTTTAGTTTTTCCCAGTGTTCTCTCTCACGTCAGAGTCACGTGGCTCATGCCGAACACAAACACGTTCGTAGAGCAATGCGGTCGCCCCTCATTAATCAAGTCATTTTCAACAGATTTCTTGCACGCATTTAACTACAACATGTGACGTCAGATATGTTTCTCGTTTTACAGTGGCTGCACTATAAGTATTTCAAACACTAATTACACGCAAAAATTGTTAAAACAGGTGCAAAATATGTTCTGCGTGTGTAAATAGTATTTAAGAGGTGTGCTACGTGTGTTCTAAGTGTTCTTGACGTATCCCTACTTGACTGAACACTTGCTGCTGGCACACATTTGGAACATTATCAGAACACCATTTATATATTTTCAGGCTATTTGAACACTTTCAAGAACACATTTTACATTAAAGAATTTCAGATCAACTTAAAATGCGTTCTGTTTCGATAACAAAATAAGTGTTCTAACTTGAACGCTTCTTGTCTACAGTGGTTGTGCTGCTGGTCCTTACTTACCCTAAACACATAAAAATGTAACCTTACGCTTCAGATCAAATTTGCATGCATCCACACGAACAATCACATAAAAGCTTCCTCTACAGTCTACTATACATGTAAACGCATTCGAAGATTCAAACCCAGCTCCCCTTATTATGTTGTTGTATCAGCTTCTTCTTTAGCTTGTTGGTTTCCACCTTAATTCGTTTGTTCTTTTTTCTACTCTTTTCGTTCGTTTGCCCTCGAGTTCGGGGTTTATTTTTATTCGCTCTTTCTTTTTCTATTGGTTTGCTTGCCATTTCTTTTGGTCGTTAGTTCGCGCGAGCGTGCACGCGTTCGACCTTTCTTCCTTCTTTTCGCTCTTTCATCTGCTTTTCTCTTAGTTTCATTTTCAGTAATATCACTTGGGGTGGCAGAAGTAAATTATTTGAAACGGGAGAAGAAATGAGTCGAGAATGATTGGCTAGACTAATTAGTCCCCGGTTTTGTTTCTTTGAACCTGAGCATCAGGAGAACACAGGCTGTCTTACCTGCACGTTGCTGTGAGGGGCACAGAGCTGCATGCCAGCGCCTCGTTCCCGGTTCTTGTCCCGTCCTCCAAGGACACAGAGCTACATGTCGGCGCCTCGTTTTTGATCTTCTTCCAGTCTTCCAAGTCTCTCGTCAGGTCCTTCACGTCCACGGCCTCAGCGTTGCGCACGTCGGCATCCGAACGGCGTCGCCTCTTCACCTGCTTGACAGCAGAGTTGTCTTCTCCTTGACAGCGCAACAAGGCGTCGCTGCTCTTGGAGCGCGCCATGACACTCGGGGCGCCGTAGAGCCTAGTTTGCAGCACGGCAGCGCCTCCCTGACTGTCTTGGCTGCCCCCACTTTCGTGCAAGTCCTGGCAGGGGAGGTAACCAGGGCTGGTTCCAGCCAAACCGGCTGTCTTGGAGTGGTTCGCTACGTGCTCTGGCAGGCCATGCAGACCCTTAGAGTCTTCATTCGTGTCCGCCAGTGGCATGGCGGTGCCTTCCTTCAAGTCCCAGGATTCGGGCGCGGGGGTAGGTGGGGTGGCGAGCTCAGTGAGGCCTGGCTTGGCGTGCTGTCGTTCGTCCGGGATCGTGCTGGACGCGTGCACGCCATGCACGACAGCTTCCTGCTGCGCAGGACTCTTCTCGTCAGATTGACACGTCGCAACATCGAGTCTGATGTCAGCATCGCCGCCATCCACACCTTTGGCCGCAGCTACCCGTTCGCCGCAGCCAGCGACGATGGCGGCGACTCTGTTGTCGTGGGGAACGCGAGGTCCTGGTACCCCGCCTCCCCCAGGACTGGAACTGGACCTGCGGGGCGCTACCTCAGCACCACCACTGACGCTGCCACCACTTCCGGTGTTGGGCAGCGCGTAGGTGGCGCTGCGGTGCAAGATCTTGTGCTCGAGCCAGTTGTGGCGAGGAAACTCCCGCATGATGCGCTCGGCGCTGGAGCCATGGGGGTCGACCAGTGGGTCCTGCATCATCTGCCGGACCTTCTCAGCCGACCGCCAGCTGTTCGTCTTGTTTCCTTGGTTACGGCGCCGCTTAGGGGGCAGGATTGTGGGCAGTTCATCAGATTCTGTAATAACAGGATAAACAAATTCTGGTTAGGGAATGGCGGAATTCCAGAAATTGTGCAAGCAGATAAAATGCGTTTATCACGTAAAAATGAAAAGATTTCGGTCATGGTTCATGATAAATGAGGAAGAGGAAGGCACGGTTGGTTGGTTGGTTGGTTGGTTGGTTGGTTGGTTGGTTGGTTGGTTGGTTGGTTGACGTCGAGGACGACGACAAGTGTAATGATGGTGACGATGACGGCGATGATGATGACGACGCGTTCGACCACCGAACAGTGACAGAAACAGACTGGAAGACAGAAACAGCGACCTGGAGCAAGACAAACGTGTGGGAAACAAGGCGTGAAGTTGCATCCGCCTCAGTCTATCTTCACGCCACAAAATTCCCTGCAATACAAGTTCGTGGGTGTCGAAAGTTATTAGCATGGAAAATGTGCAAAGAAGGCAAAAAAAACAGAACAATTCCGGAAGCCACGATAAGCAAGTTCAGAACAGGACTACTGTCTGCCCAGTGTGCGCCTGGCAAAAGCGAACCGTGCCATTTCGAGAGTACACAGAACGTCCCCCTCTATGTACTGACATAGCAACATGACAATTTTTGCAGGCGTCGTGCCACAAACGCCAAAGATTCTGTAAGCCGTCAACAATCTTCATACACGCAATACAACAGCGCGGCAGAAATACTACTGATTACAGCAACAATCTTCATACACGCAATACAATAGCGCGGCAGAAATACTACTGATTACAGCACAATCTTTCATACACGCAATACAATAGCGCGGCAGAAATACTACTGATTACAGCAACAATCTTCATACACGCAATACAAAAGCGCGGCAGAAGTACTACTGATTACAGCAACAATCTTTCATACACGCAATACAATAGCGCGGCAGAAATACTACCTGATTACAGCACAATCTTTCATACGAGCAATACAATAGCGCGGCAGAAATACTACTGATTACAGCACAATCTTTCATACACGCAATACAAAAGCGCGGCAGAAATACTACTGATTACAGCACAATCTTTCATACACGCAATACAATAGCTCGGCAGAAATACTACTGATTACAGCAACAATCTTCATACACGCACTGCAAAAGCGCGGCAGAAATACTACTGATTACAGCAACAATCTTCATCCACGCAATACAATAGCGCGGCAGAAGTACTACTGATTACAGCAACAATCTTCATACACGCAATACAATAGCGCGGCAGAAATACTACTGATTACAGCACAATCTTTCATACGAGCAATACAATAGCGCGGCAGAAATACTACTGATTACAGCACAATCTTTCATACGAGCAATACAATAGCGCGGCAGAAATACTACTGATTACAGCAACAATCTTCATACACGCAATACAAAAGCTTGGCAGAAATACTACTGATTACAGCAACAATCTTTCATACACGCAATACAATAGCGCGGCAGAAATACTACCTGATTACAGCAACAATCTTTTATACACGCAATACAATAGCGCGGCAGAAATACTACTGATTACAGCAACAATCTTTCATACACGCAATAGCGCGGCAGAAATACTACTGATTACAATAATAAACGAATAAACGAAAACAAAGTGGAGAGACACAGAGAGAGAGCGAGAGAGAATGAGAGAGAGAACGGAACGAAGGGTAGAATGTTCTTATACTTTAAAATCTCTTCGAGTCTCTAATAAACATACGCACAGTTAGAACGTTTATTGCCTCGCAGCAAGAGGTAAATTAAAATATCCTTTTAGGAGCAGTCTATCACCTATGTTAGCATGTATTGGCAGTTTCAATATGAATAGAGTGTTGCGTCGAGTATCCTCATATAAAGAACGTTCTACTGAAAAGCGTTTTGCTATCTCGTATGGATAACCGCAATTATTATTTTTTGGTTAAATGTCTATTGAAAAGATCCCACATTAAATCACTCATTCTTATACAAAGTTCACGCTGTAAAATTTTGTTCGTTTCATTCTCCACTTTAATAATAAACAGGCACATTTCTTTCATACAAATTAGATCTCGTTTAAATTCATAAACCGACTTTAGTTTTAATACCTGGTTGCAGCAGTTTCGGTGTGATGATGTCTGGACTGTAAAGAGTTCTGTTTTAGCCAAGAGAATACGTATATCAAATGTTTTCCTTCTATGATATGGGTTTAGAGAAGAGAACACACGAAAGAATAGTTTGTAGGTAGAGCGCACAAAGACCATTTCTCCGTTAAGCGAAGAAGTTCTAATGTATAGCTGACTGACCATCTGTAAAATCCATCCCAGACAACATCAGGATAGTCAAAAATAGATAACAGAAATGACTTACACATAGTTTCAAGTGCCTTCCTACTGAGCTGATATAGCCTTAACCAGTAAGCCCATTAGGCTTTCTAGCGACGCTCCTGACATTCTTGGACCGATTGCAGCTGTTCTGAAGCAAACGCTTAAATGTTTATGGGTGCTGGATTCTTTCAGTGTTGTTTCCCCAAATGTATGTGTGTAAGCTCTCCTATCATCGCTTTTAAAGTTGAGCAAATGGTGTTTTCGCTTCGTTAACTTTCATCTTCCACAAGTCAGCCATTTTCGTACGAAGAACACATAGACCAGACAACTTCCTCGCTCCTTTTGCTTGCTTTTGCAAAATTATTTTGCTCTTTTGCGCTGCTATTGCTGTTGTTTTCCTGTTTATCAGTACTGGAGAGCGGGTAATCCCTCAAATCTTAAATTATTTTGGCCAATAATTTAGTTCGGCTTACTTTCTTTTCTTGCTATCATATTAAGCGAAGCCGTCACAAGCACAGTACATAGGAGGCCGAGGTGATCCACTGGCTAACGTCGACATTTGCAGCTTATGAAGGGCACGCACGCACACACACACACACACACTCACACACACACACACTGCAAAGGCATTGAATACAGTGCCAAGCCCTTCTCGAGGCGTTGTTAAAATACCTGCACACTTTCGACAAACAACTGTCGTATCCTTTTCGTGGTCAGAACCAATCGGACGAGGGGAAAATATCAACGTCTTAACCTTCCTTCTTTTTCCTTAGAATCTTTGCAATGAGGAGCGAACAGCGTCCTGACAACATGGTCTGTGAAAAACAACGTTCACTTCACATCACATCCCTGCGTGTTGACTGAGTTTAGTATCCGCCTCGCAATGCTACAGCCGGTCAGACCAACGTTAGGGTTGGGTGCAAGCTGTGACAACTGGCGACAGACTGACACTGCGAGCCTCTATTATGTCTCGCGAATACTTTTGTTTTGGTCGATGCACCCACCAAGGAGTATATGGTATTTACATCTAGCGGCACCTAGTTTAGGTTTTGCATGTTTGTGGTGTTCGGTGTTAAAGGAAAGTGTGTAGTCTGCAAGACATGCAATCACTTGTTAAGTTTACAATCCCTCTTTTTGTTTTTCTTCTCACCCTTTCCTTCTTCCTTTTTTCATCGTCAGTCTCTGTTCCCTCCTACGCACACAACCGCTCTCATGCCTTCATTTCTCTCTCTGTGTTTTATTTTTCGGATTTATGTTTATTTATAAACGGCTCAGAAATTGGTCCCAGGCAAAAGTTTTCCCTTACAATTCTTGTTCACATCAACATCAAAACTTTCCAATACGTGTTTCATATTGATCCTCCCCGCAGTGCAAACTAGCCCCCACCCCACCCCACTTATAATTACACAGCGGACAATTCTGCGGACGATTAGCGCGGCCCACAATGAGCATCGATCACGCCTGTAAGCCACGTGTCACACATGCCTCACGACGTCGAATTTTACTCTGTCCTTGGCATCTCCGTGAACCCTTTTCCCTACACGTTTAACAATAATCCCGGGAAACAAAGAATTAATATAGCCTGTGAAAAAAAGGCATTTAAAGCAGAATATTTCCCGGTCTGTGGGCTTGGTGAACATAACACGTAGCGGCATATCCGCGGCCCGATATTGATCAGCAATCCTAGCGATGACGGAATCGCCATCAAGGTCTCCGATGTGTCTATCATCAGTCGGGTCAGCGTCGTTATCGTCGTCGTCGTTGGTGGTTGTTGTTGTTGATGATGTTGTTGTTGTTGCAGCAGCAGACAATTTTTTTCCTGGACCGAAAGATTGTATGAACTCCATCCGGCTCTCGTCACGAACAACAGATGAACTATTTCTCACGCATGCTATTTGCAACACAATTGAAAACTGCACATATATAAGTGCTTGTGCACACAGGCACACACCCAAGGCACACACGCAGGCTCACACACCCAGCACGCATGCACGCACTCACACGGAAGCACGTGCCCACAAAGCAAAATAGTGATAATTATAAACTTCCGTATATAGTTCATTTTTGAGTTAGGACTTCAGGCAGTTTCTCCGGTAAGAAAATGCCAGTAAGTACATGAGCACCCCTTGCTCGCTCTCACCCGGCAAAGTCCACATTTGGCCGCAGGCAGGGTAAGTTAAAACTTTAAAGTCGGCCAGCTGACGTACGCCAAGCAAACCTCTGTTCATTTCCTGCCGCTTCGTTATCGCAGTGAATAATATTTAAAAGTGACAAAAACGTCGCCTTCTGAACTTCCTTTTCCTGATGTCTAGCAAACAACACCCTGAACGTGGGGAAATCTTAATAAGCGAAAAAGCTGGCGACAGTCTAGGGAAGCGCACCTGTCGGTGAAATCTACTCACTCCCTAGTAACTGGTGAACCAATTACTTACTAAATGTTGTCTTTTTAAACTAGGGGGTGGAGGCATTAAATTTGTATTTGCTCTACATAAGTAAAGTTTTACATAAAATAACACAATGGGGGAGGGGGTTGTTGCTTAACGTCCAGCCGTAAACAATGTGCATATCAGGACGGTGTTGCTTAGATAAGGTTTACGTGCTGCCACACGTGGGACTGCTGGCGCAACACGGGCCTCAGTCCCACCGAGTCACATTATACTGACACCAGGCCAACCAGTCCTAGTACTGTTCCCTGTACCGCCAAGCGTTTGGCAGGGCAGCTACTAGATTGCCAATTTTTGAGTCTTAGGTATGACTCGGCCGGGATGCGAACCACCGACCTCCCGCTTCGGAAGCGGACGCTTTAACCACTAGACCACCGAGGCGGTCATAAAATAACACAAGGCATCCGGGACTTACGGTCCCCTTTACGACCGAAAGATTAGAGACGATATAGCAAACACAACGCAGATTCTCCAAGGACAAGAACAGAATAACTGAAATACAGTTTTACGTAAATTTAAATTAAGAAATAACCCCAGAAGACTCAGACACAACTGTAAATTTCAGCTAGCAGCCCATCTCCCTCACTTGCCTTTTTTTTCTTCTTGAGAAAAGTACGTTGAATCAATACTGCTTGGAAATGGAGCATTAACTTTAAATCATTGGAGGTTTTTTTTATCGAAGTCGGTCGCCAGTAAGAGAAATCCCAATATTTCCACTAATCTGTTTCTAATTTATCACATAAAATCCGCAGAATGAACACCGTCTTCTGCGCAACGGCTAGTTTATAGTCCAGCAGAAGAAAAAGTGTACAGTAATCAGGGCAATGAAATTAGGTTTGACCTAGGTTTAAAAAAACCAGCACTCTTATAGGCACCTGAGCTTTTTGTAAGTTGGCGTACATTTTAACGTCAAACAGCGCTCTTTGTCCGATGTACAACCTCTATATTACTGTTTAATGGCAGCTTTAAAGACTGAATTACAAATCTTGATATTTTATAAACAGCTTATTACTGCTAGGATTGTGTTGGACGCCATTCCAAAAGCAATTCTCTGATATCACTAGGAAATTTCCGCTTTAAATAAAGGCAAATGAAACAAAACTTATATGTCAATGCGACTATTACCATCTATAATCTGAGCATCAGATTTCCTTTTAAAATATTACCATATTTGTTCTTTCAGACTGTCCATTGGCATCAGTCCCATTATAAATTGTTAATAGTCCTTAGGATTTCAATAAAAAGGAAAGCGTTGTTCGCCATCACCTGTCGCAGTAAAATCCCATCAATCATTTGCGATTGCCCCCCCCCCCCATCCAACCTTCAACATCCGGACAAAAGAACAAACAAAACACTAAGCAAAAGGAAGCAAAATCAAACCAGCCAGGTGAAGGAATGAATACTTGAACAGTATTTGTCACAAAGGGAAGTAAGCAGGACACGCAGGTTGTTTGCCTCCTCATTCTCCGCCTTCCCCCCCCCACCCCCATCGGCGGCTCTCTCCCCCTCTCCTCTCGCATGTTCGCAAGAGAACCGGAGACTATCCTGAGAGAGACACGCGGGTAGCCTCAAAGTGCCGTCCACAACAGACGATCCCCATGGTATGTTTTCCTGGCTTACTTCCGGTCTCATGCAAACAAGCAGGTGCATGCGCACACATAAGTCCTTGCACATACGTGCACGTGTACCCACAAGTATTTGCAAAAACCCTGCGCACACAAGCATGTACACGCACATATGCATGCGTGCGAGCGCTTGCTCACAAGCACGCACAGAACGAGACCGGAAGTTTACCAGGAAAACAAACGAATGGCCTGTTGTGGACAGCACATGCTAGTAAGGTCGCTTTGCTGAGTCGCGGTTACCTACGGGCATAGTTCGTAAGCCGATAAAACAAATGTGCAATGTACAGGTAACACTATTTTTTCTCACGCCTAGTCCCAAATTGGCACAAGCTGACGTGTGCCGAGTGGGCACTGGAATGTCAACTTCCTGTTCAGCGCGAAGTCACGGTGTGGTTGCGTCTGGAGTTGAGCAGAGGCATGGGCTCTAGAATGGCAAGTCAGGCCTCGACCTACATACGCAAACCAAAGCCCTTACCTAATCCTAAAGTTTAACCTCGCCGCCCCCCCCCCACACACACACACTATCATAACCTACCCCGGGAAAAAACCCAACGCTGTCGGTATCGAACCAGCTACTTTCAACACTCACCCTCCGGACTACCACAACGTGCACTGTTCACTAAGACGCTGCGCCGTGATGTTCCCTACGTTTCCCTTATCGGCACAAATGTCAGGTTGTGCCATTTGGGGATACCATACCGTTCAGGAACAGTCGTGTAGAAGACAAGTGTGGCGTACCAGTACGGTGCACATCGTCAGGCTTCACAACTTGACTCCGGCGCTGAGAGAACGTCGGCTGTTACTCGAGACAACAAGCGCGACTCGTCTTGGCGTAAACGCGCAATTCCACACCGTCATCGAGTGCCCACGGACTTGCACCGGTGTTGGGTAACAAACGACCAAGATCTCTTGTGCTGCACCCTGAATGCTGTTAGAAACATCCCTGCTCTCCAAAACCCACTAGTTTTGACAGATACGTGTTTGTTTTACATACATGTGTCTGCGCATATGCCCGAGCAGGTGTTGGTCGGATGGTCGGTCGGTCGGTTGGATGGCTGGTTGGTTGGTTAGTGCTAAACGACCCACCGCAAACTAGGTGGATATCAGGACGGTGCGAGCAAGTACAGTAGCTAGAAACACTCGAGGAAGCTCAACAGACAGATGACCACAACACGCCTCGTGATGAATGACTAATTCACTTTGACCGGTTTCTGTAAGTCTGCATATATTAGCAATCTATTTGAAAGGGATGGGGACAGCAGTAATGGATGGTCTGAAGTCTGTAAGTCGATAAAACCAATCGGAGACGAAAGAGAGTCGTGTTCCAAACAAGGGTTTGTTTATTAATTAGCATCCGTTCCTACAAATTTAAAGACATTACACCCTACACCACAGAATCCTATGATGTTTCACCAGTCCTGAGAGTATAGAGAGAAAACACTGCCGCCGCAGAAAGTTATCTGAAGAAAGATCTCATGGGCTTGATCATTTTTATTATCATTGCGGAACATAAAGATTACAGTCAGCGATGTTGTCTTTATCACATCTACCATCAGTTTAACTCCTAGTTCCGCGCATGTGTAGCAATCCCTCCTTGTTTCTCTCACTCTCTGCTCCGTTCCCCGCGAGCGCAGAGTATACGTTGTCCTACGACTTTAAACCACCACCACCACCACCGATCTTTTTCAAATTATGATCAAGTAAAAAGAAATGTGTGGCAAAAACTTAGAGTTCAAACATGCTTCACGGGGAGTGGGACCCATCTTGTGCAGACGTCGACAGCGATGAAGCATGTCTACCAATACTAAGATCAAGGAAAACAGGAATTGACGGCACGTAATGTGCCCCATAAAACACATCATTCAGAAGATAATCATGCGAACAGCTGGCGCTTTTCGTTTTAACGTAAATAAAATCTCGGTAAAAAAAAAATGAATAATCGTCAACACTCGGGTTGGAGTTTCCAGTTTGGAGTACACCAGGAGCGGGGGGGGGGGGGGGGGGGGGGGGGGGGGGGGGGGGGGGGGGGGGGGGGGGGGGGCGGAGGAGTGTAGGGAACGAGAGGAGGCGAAGAAAGGAGAGATGGAGGGAGCGGAGGGGTAAAAGTGATGAGAGGAGGTGGATATGGTATGGGACAGAGAGATGGAGTGGAGCAGCCTGGGAGAAGAAAAACCGTACAGTACGCAAGGCCCGATCATCACCCTGGTCGTCCCTGCAGTGAAGGGGAAAACGGCTGCCCATAAAGATTCTCGCTAGATTTGGGTGACCTTTAGGTCAGCGAGGACACGCAGCAAGAGTGCGCGACAACAAGGTCAAGGCCAACACACGCAGATCTGATGGGTTAAACTACTGCCAGGGGAGGGGGGGGTCTGTCAATACAAATGTTCCCCTGGTTTTCCAAACCTGATTTATACCCCTGCCCCCACATCTCCTCCTCCCCCTCTCACACATTCCTCCTCCCATCCCCACCCTTTTCTAGCGTAAGTAATATTTGTTTTCCCGTCTTAATATTGTTTCTAACAGCAGGTTTCAAACAGTGTTATGGCTGACGCGTACTGACATGGAAACTATACAAATAATACATTCCAAAGCAGAACGTTAATTATTCATAAGAAAGTTCCTATTATTTAAAAAAATCTCGTTCATTGGGACAACTATTTTTTTCTCCTGCTTCCTTGTATATTGTAGCAACTATGCATACTACACTAAACACCCAGTGAGCCCTGTCCAAAACAAAAAGGGCTAAAGGAAAGCTACGCTACATTCACAAAACTGTAGCTGCACAAACGCGTTTCGTCAATTATTCACTGTGTTCGTTGAACCATTGTCCATATTATTATCAGGTGCCATGTGCGACATTATCCACATAATACTGTGCATTTACGCCAACGAAATTAGTAGTAATCCTACGACTACCTTGCCCTTGCAACATGATGAAGCCAGACGTCTACAACAATGATAAAAATAACAGGTTTTTTTTTAAAACAAACTTATTAAAGTCTGTCCGTTTGCCTCTCTTTCTCTGATAATGATTTACAAATTAGAAGAATTCACGGGCTCAGTTGCTCAGTCAGTGCGACTTCATGCAAAACCAGTTTCTCAGTACGCTTACGCGACAGCTTAGGACATGCCGCGATCCGGAAGCGAGTCAGTATTCGTATCTCTTTCTGTCAACAGTTTGTCTCCCTTAAGACAAGTTTATGGGCCTTTTCCCCTTCTTTCTTCGTAGCTAAGACTTGGGAAAAAACGCTTTAGCCAGAATCTCTAAATTAAAAATTACAAGGCAGATATACAGACCTGACTTTCGGAGAAGACGTCTGGTTATTGCCCGCATGAAGGGAAAGGTGGTCTGTAAACCTCAGGCCACCTGACCAGCAGCTCACAGCCTGGCACTAAATTTAACCACAGCATCTTGTCCGGAACAAATTCTCTCAAGCGGATCTCTTATCAAACTTCGGGTCCTAAAAACACACAACTCTCTCAAAATCAAAAACAGCATGCAGGTCAGATGTGCTGAGGACTTGCCATCTGAAACTTTGCGATGGAGGACAAGAGGCACGGCCTGACGTGTGATAATCTAGTGTTAGACCAATCCGTTCCAGGCTGCTGCATGTTAGGACTGGTCACGTTTTGATCCCATTTCCCCTTCTCGTGTCACCTGCGTGAGTGTTGTGATTTTTTTTAAACCACACAAAAATGCAGCTCCTGGCACTGCATGTAGGCAATATGAAATAGGAACCCTCGCTCAGTTCAGTCAAGTTCTCATGCTGACATGCAACAAGTCTGGCAAAGCAATGTGAAATGATATACAAGTGTTGTTGTGTGTGTGTGTGTGCGCACAAGAGACTAATGACTGTTGTTATTGTTTTTACGACTCGACATTCCCCGTTTATCCTCGACATGCACATCTCCTCTGTCGTCAGTTGTCACAGCTAACGGCTGTCTTCCTGCCCTGTGGCAGGACCCAGTCTTGTTTTAGTTGGCAGTGTCATGTCATGTCACGCAATTTCTGGGCCGTAGGCGAACTTATCTCGTGATGTTTTACAAAGATGACTGCAGAAACAGTCCAAGAGACATTTAAGGGCCTTATGTCCCCCCCCCCCGTCCCTGGACAACAAAAAGGCCTACATGTTCATCTCAACAGAACAATGCGCGCCTTTGCGTACACACGGACGGATCAGCATAAGCGACGGCATGAAAAGCCCGTGTCACAACTTTTGAAGTGGACACAATATTTCGGAATATTACCTTCTTGTTCTTCATTTGTTAACCTACCTCATTACAGCTGCATACAACGATATCTATATGTGTACTAAAGTGCTGCCTTACAATGACAAGAAACAGATAACAATGCAACATGCACGGAAATGTGGATATAGGCAACAGCGAACATACTCTTATCTTATCTTTATCTTATAATATCGTTATCGTACAATATACTCTTGCATGCGGCACGTGTGCGTGTGTGTTCATGCGTGCGTGCGTGCTTGTGTTAGTGGGTGGGTGGGTACGTAAGATATGATAACGTGCTACACAGACGAAAGACACGTTTGATATTACGAAACACTGAAATTATGGGCACACACACCCCACCTCTGGTCCTTATTAGATGATTTTAGTGCAATGCAGGTTAAAAAAGTGACAGCGATAATGGCCAAAAAGTGTTTACATTAACAACACTAGGAATATTAGTAACAACAGTGGCCCAGGAGACCAAAAATGGAATCGAAACAAGACGTCAATCTGTTTTAGACTGCTCTTATATGCAGTGTACTACATGGTATGGCATAGAGCAAAGTGTTTTGAGAAGCACATTATATCTGAGTTCTCCATCCTTAAAAATGCAGACATGTTCTCCCCCCTAGCAAATCTCACTTCCACCCACTCACGCACAAACAAACAGAGTATCAGGTATGAACACTGATGTAGGGATATTATAATCACACTTCCAAACTGAAGATCGGCACAAAAGACGATCAGCTCATTCGATCTGGAATTGAACGCAACTTGAACACCTCCAAATACCCTAGTGCGGCCGCCATAATCCCTTGTGCTATAGTCTTACCTACAGGCCCGCGTGAAGACGTGGCACGATATTTTGTACCAAGTTCGCGATTTCTAGGATTTATCCTGAAACATATCAGTTAGATACATTAAAAAATGTTACACTCATTCCCTTCTAATGATTGTTCTAACTTGCTTCAACCTTACCACAGTCACATCCAATAGTGATTTGAGATCTTGCTTCAGCAGACGACTGCGCATCTTAACGACACATTCTAAGGTTCGGCGAACTCGGAAGAACATTAGTTCAGTTAAGAAAGGCCTTCACGGACAGGCACGAAAGCGTCAGGGTGGTTTGTCTGTTTCTCCCTGTGGCTTTCCTTTACAAAACCCCGGTAATCTTCTACTGTCTCGCAAAAACCCCGTTTCTGTCTTCTAGGCTCCCCCAACATTTCAAATTGGCTTGTTTAAGCAGCACTGTCCTGATATGCGCCTCGTTTGCGACTGGACGTTAACTAATAAAAGACCAAACAGGGGTCAAAATTGTTTTAATCTCGTGGCCGTTTACTCTGACTTGCCCCAAGAAGCATGAACGACCTTCTGTATCTAACCAAAAAATTATTTTAAAAAACCAGTTGTGCCGGTTATCTGAATTGGAATTTTTAGGTCATACGTACCCCCCCCCTCCCTTTTCGTCATGGTCGAACTCCCCGGTACGTTGTACGCCTTTTTTTTTTTTTTGTCGTATTCCGAGAACCACACACAGAAATTTAAGTGTAAGAACTCGGTAAACGGGAATTCAGCCGAACCGCCCCCGGCTCCCTGAGAAGTACATAACTTATTCTTTATTGGCTCTGCGACTTTACGACAGAGATATTGAGTTTATGGTATTGAGTTTATGACACCGCATTTATAAGCAGGTCAAGGACTCTTGTGTATCTGCAGGGGAAAAAATACAGCTGCCCCCAGTGCTGAAAAAAGTGCGTCTGGTTTTGAGCTTGCTTCGTGTATGATAAGCGAGCACTTCATCATGTCTTCACAAGGCTGTTCTCCCTTATCATCGGGTTCGTCACCACTCAAAGGTACAGTTCGGAACAGAAGGGCCGAGGTTGTGACAGCGTCCGGTGCAAAGGGGAAAGGTCATTGCTAGAGGTCGGCACCTCGGCAAGCATAACGAGCTCAAAAGTCTTATCTCGCCCTAGTTAAGGCGGAGAAAACCTGTTTATATGCACGCAGCCATATTCAAAACGTACGGAAAAGGCATGCCTGTTCTTATGTAATCATCTCTGTCCCATGCGATCTCTCTTCGCACTTACATCACAATAAACACAAGCCACGTGTTATACAAGGAGTAACATATCATATAATCAGGCAAGGAATCAATCGCATAAGCACACTCGCATGCACGCATGACAATGGGTCAGCAGAGGGGTACTGATGTTGAGCACAGAAGCCAGTTACTTCAGAACCCCGGGTACGAACCCTGCATACAGTGAAGAGCGATTCAACAATAATGTTAAAGAAACTACCAAGCCAGACTATCAACAATGACTTTATAAATATACCGTACAACGATGGAAGTAGCGAAGACAGAGGCCTCCTTGCCGTCTCTCAAGTCGTGTGCACTTCAGTACGAAGCGGACAGGTGGCCCTTCCATGCACGCAGCGATTGCTGTGTTAAAGGTCACGTGTCCGTCGAGTTTGCCTTTTTATCAGACCCGATAGTGGCAAGGCTTGGTAGTTTTCACGTTAATCTGCACATTTCAACCTAATCTAGTGGCATGAGATTCGTTCGGCGGACATAGGAAAGCCTTTGCTGGTCTCAGCCTTCGGGAAGTGCGGAGGGGTGGGGGAGGGAGCGGGCGTTTTTGGCAGCAGTACCCCAGGTATAGCTGTTTCGGACTCTTGGTGCACAGGAGCCACGTGGTACATGACATTTACTATAGGTAATGCGGAATGCGAAAAAATGAACTATAAACTAAATACACTTACGCCTGTCTTCCAGCCAGCAAGTCAATCCAACATTCTGTCCACCTGCAGCGTGCCGGACTGATTGAGCCCAAAGACCACTATCGACAGAAAGTTGTGCTAGCCGGCAATTCAGGTCAAAAAATCCCATACCCACCCAGCCCAAGTGCCCCTTCCAACCACCTCCAACGCCTCAATAAAAGGGGGAAGGGGAAGGGGGCAATGACCCTTCGAAATGGCACGCGCTACTCTAACTTGCCTGTAGTGATCGGTATCAAGGCTTGAATTATGACCTTCGTGTTCCATTCCACTTAGTGATTGGCTTTATCACGGAGACATGTGTTGGGCTTCTACATGCGGAACTACAGCGATTTTACATGTATATCTCACTGTCTGTGTGGACATCCGTGCGTGTTGACAGATTTATTATATTTTCCATTTATTTCCAGAACACTCATCTCATTCATTATATTTAACACACGTCTATGCCATACACACAGACAGACAGGCAGGCAGACTGAAAGACGAACATGTCACGGAGAAGAATGATTATGAGACTCACCAAAGTATATAGATAAAAAATTTAGATAAAAGATTACATGGCCCAGACTAAAATAGAACACACGTCCAAGGCTTATATACAGAAATCAATGGCTCCCTCTCTGTACACGTTAGCTTCCGCAACGACGTGGCACTGCCAACTGCCTTCGGTGTGCAAGACGGGTGCTGAAGAAGAGAAAACAGAGAAGATAGAATATGGGGGTCGGGTGAGAGAAAGAGTTGCAGCGGTGAACCAAGACAGCGACCCCAGCAAATCTTTCTTCCCACATTTTCTCGGTCGCAACTCCTCATGCGTTATATCGATCAGTTTACATGATGTGTGTACGAAATATGCGCGTGCGAGTGAATTCGAAATGAACGAAAAAACAAGTATTGCTGAAGGCACAGCTGGCTGAATCTCTCAGTAGCTTGTAACAACTCAGTTGGCCTGGATGGCCCTAGAGCATATTTTACGTCCACTGTTTTCTTTCATAATTTCGTCAGTTTCGGTAGTTCACCATTTTATTTCGTAAGCTACGCTCAATCACCATTTCACCAGCTACGTTAAAATGTTCGCTGGGCTCTATTGGCTTGGTGATGCTCTTATTTTTGACACATGCCTTGTGCATGTCAGTGGATATGTCTTTTGATGTCAGTGGATATGTCTTTTAATCTCAGTGGATATGCCTTTTTAACGTCATTGGATATGCTTTGTATATGTCAGTGGATATGCTTTGTATATGTCAGGGGATATGCCTTGTCTGTGTCAGTGGGTATGCTTTGTATATGTCAGTGGATATGTCTTTTGATGTCAGTGGATATGTCTTTTCATCTCAGTGGATATGCCTTTTTAACATCATTGGATATGCTTTGTATATGTCAGTGGATATGCTTTGTATGTCAGGGGATATGCCTTGTCTGTGTCAGTGGGTATGCTTTGTATATGTCAGCGGATACATTCAATAAGTCCTTACAAAGATGTATGACGATTACTAAATCTTTCTTTCATACAACCCATTCTGAAGCCCGTATGCAAGGGATAAGCTGGAGTTGGGGGCAAGCGCTCTTTCACTGACTGGCTGGCCTGCTGGCTGGCTGGCTGGCTGACTCGCTGGGTGACTGACTGTTTGACTGACTGACTGACTGACTCACTCACTCACTCACTCACTGTGTGATCCGGGCCTCATCATTTCTCGTGCATGATCGTATTTCCCTTTTCTCATTTCTACAACTCCTGCCTTCTTCGTGTTCCTCGTGTCTCGTTTACTGCTGTTTTTATTTTCCCTGTTTTGCAAATATGAAAAGTGCGCGCTAGTAGTTTCTGATCCGAATCGTAACGCCATTTTTTAGCCAGAATGTAAACAGGTAAGTAAATGTTTAGAGAGATAATGTCACTACTGCATCTAAATTCCCCGCTGATCGGGGGGATAACAATATAGGGTTGATATCAAACTCGGCTCTTTTCAAACTTTCGTCATCCACTCGTGTGCGTATACATCGCAAAACAAAAATCATAATTATCTGGATCTTTCTGTTATCCTCTGTTTTCTTTGTCTGCTTTCCGCGTGCGTTACGTTTCCAATGAAGCTTGCACACTGATCAACGTTTCGACGGACTGTATATGTACGCCACAACAGACCTTTGGATGAGCCAGTGCAATTTTCATCAAACGGCTCTAAATGAATACAGTGTAATTGCTATTTGATTTTACAGTATGAGATCTCCGCAAGCTTAAAAAAATGTATTTACCAGCACTTATCTTGCCTACCCACGAAGCGCACTGACATATATCAAAGGCGGGGTCTTAAAAATGCAATTCATATCATGCCCTTTAAAATGCTAGGATCGAGTAATCTTTCTTCGATCTTTTACTTAATAGCCATCTGTCTTCGTGCAGGAACCCTTTTCTCAATGCTAAAAAGAATCTCAGTAAAGTAACTGAGAAGCTGGAGTGACACACGTCAGCCGTTTTAGACTTGCAGCTTGCGTGACTTACTAGGAGTGTATTTTTATTTTAAAATATATTTCCTGACGGTGAATAGTGTATAACAAAGAAGGAAGAGAAAAAGTAAATAGAAATCCTACTACCGGGTAGAATTGCGAGAATTAGAAACTCGATACAACCACTGGATATTACCATTGTGAACTGCAAACATATTTCACCTTGGACACAACCCTTCTAAACTGTAAAATGAATTAGAAATGGTTACAGCCATTTAGAACTGTAAAATGTTGCAGACCTTTGGCTGGAACTCACAAGAAATCACCCACAGGGACAGAATACGTGGGGCTCCGAGCGTACGCTTCCCAAGCCCCCATTCCCCCCTGCCACCACCACAACAAAAATTGTTGTTAAGCGAGGGTGCAAAACAGAAAAAAAACATTCTACCACTTCAAGTTGACCTTGGATTCTCATGAAATGTATTAAAGGAAAAAAAAAGAAAAAATAACAATGACAGTTTCATGTTTTGGGGGGTGGGGTGGGGGGTTAGTTCCGTCTCAGGTGATTTTAGAAGAACGGACTTCCGTGACCAAAAAAATTAGTTAAGTTGCATCCAGATAAAATCAGAAAGGCGTCGAAAACATTGTAAATATGTCTGTGTAAAAACATTCTCATAAGCAAATATACCAACATACCGATCATTTTACCTCATATATACCCTCCCCCTTCCCCCCAAAAAATCCAAAATTAACAGTTCGCTCAGAAACACCGGAAGATTATAGTATACTTCTCAAAAGAATTGAAAGACACCCTGCACCTTGGCAGGTAGGTCACGGACTTGTGCAATTTGCAAGAATTCAACATCCGACTCTGCAAATGTAGAAGCATTTGTTTTAATCTGCAAAAGTGAAAGTCATTGTGCGTGAAAGTCAGTGCTGGCACGTTCGTGCACACCGCAGGAGGCAGCCACACGTGCACCCAAGACGCCAGACATTGTGTGCAAATAAAGCGCGTGCAAATGATAAAGCAAAACGGTAAAGGTGAAACACTTCAATGTACGTGTAAAGTACGTGTATGGTGCACACAATTCAGACAGGTTGCTGGTGGGTATTTATGGACGAGGTTCAAAGAAAATTTGTAACCATGCCTTCAAGACAACTCAATGATGACGATCAAGAGAGGGCGGTTGGGTAGCTGCAGGAAGCCATCGGGGCCTGGAAAGTTAATCGCTGAATGTGAGTATTCCATTCACTGATCGTGAAATTGCGAGACCGCTACAACCAGACAGGAAGTGTCAGCGAAGGCAGGCGACTGGGCGCCTATGATCGACGTCCAGACAGGATAAGTTTGCCGTCCTGTCGGCTTTAAGGGACAGAACAGCTACCGCCAGCACTAAGGCGGCATCTGCGGCATCACCCTTAGTGACCAGACGATTAGGAACTGGCTGCATGAGACTATCCTGCTTTCAAGGCGTCCCGCGGTACGACCTGTCCTGACGCCGGCTCATCGCGCTGCCCACCTGCCTGGGCCCCGCGTCATATGGCTTGGACACGTCAGCAGTGGGCCAGAGTTCTCTTCACCAATAAGTCTCGCTTTGCCAGATCGTTTAACGAAGGGAAAATCCACCTCTAGAGGCGACAGGGTTAGTGTCATCATGAGGCTACTGTGAGGGAGTGTGAACCGTTTGGTGGCGGGTCCATCATGGTGTGGGGAGGAATGGGCATGGGCTGCAGAACACCCATGTACCGTGTGCAAGGCAACCTCACTGGCGTGATCTACAGGTATGACATTCTGCAGACCCTCGTACTGCCAGCGCTTCAGGAAATGGGACCAGGCGCCATTCTCCAGGATGACAATGCCAGACCACACAAGACTGGGGTCGTCACCACCTTCCTGCAGTAGCATCAGCAAGTGACTAACATGGACTGACCAGGAAATTCACCGGACTTTGACCAGATCGAGCACCTGTGGGATGTGCTGGGCCGTCGCCTGTGCGGAAACTATCCATCTCCAGCTGACCTTAGCCAGCTGCTCCTTTTGCTACAGCAGGAGTGGCAGGTGATCCCGATTCTGGGGACACTGCATGGCTCAGTCCATGTGACAACCGCGCCTTGCTTGCGTGCAGGTCAGTGGGGGCACATAGGTTTTTGACGCTGATTATTCTGTGCTGTATCTGCTCCAAGTTTGTGTACGTGTGTTGTTTCCTTCATGGCAGGGGGTCTTGCTGTTGCCATGAAAATGACTCATTAAATCTGTTGTTGGTCGTTAGATTAATGAACAAGCTACACCTCAGCTTCGTCGTGACCACCGAAATGTGTTTTGACACTGGTCTTTCAAATCGTCTGAGAAGCGTTGCCTTCGTTTTCGTTCTGAAACCAAAGCATTCTTCTCCAATGTCACAGGTAAATCAGACTACCACTGACGAGCTTAGCGTTTTTCCCCTTGGATCAGTTAACATGGAAAACAACACCAGTCACATTTGAAAGCAAAGAAAATCAGCGAAAAGCCCAGGAAAAGACATCTGCGAACTAATTGGCGACGACGACGATGCCTTGTCCTTCTAGCAATACAACGTCATGTTGAGGTTGTGCCTAGACCTAAGAAGCACTTCTTCGGTGATTGCATGTATACCTATGTACAGTTTTTGTATTCGAACTTAATCTTGTGAGACACCACCAGGAGTGTATCCTGTATTGAGATAATGCAAGTGTTCGTCCAGCTGGACGCAGAGTTCAGCGAGACAAGAATCGCCAGCTTAGCCAGCGCAAACATGTGCTGCACAAAGAATCGAATTTTTGTGCGGATCGAAACAGACGGGTGTCAGCTTTAGAATGATCGGCTTTAACATGGCGGGGAACGAATTTCAATTTCTTCGACTTTCGAGCGTCATATGCTTGACTTGTTCTCTTTGTTGAGAACGATCGCACATCCTTTGACCATGACTTCAAAAATGTAAAAACTCTGCAGCAGCTGACTGGGATCTGGGGTGGGTTGCACGAGCGTTCGCAGCTGCTCTTCCAGTCACAAGCACGGTCGCAAGGCCAGTTCGCCCTGTGTATTTTACGTTCACCCCTTACACATGAACAGGAGATACGAATTTCCATGCAAGCCAACCCCGGCCGCTAATTAATCTGTTTGTTGACACTTTATAGAACTATAGTGAAACAATACGAACTGAATACAAACGGGAAACAGTACGCGGAAGTCTTCCGTGAGAAAATCCCCTGAACATTTAAAAAATACAAAATTTTTCCAGGATCTCATTTTTCTGGAAAAAAGAGAACGAAGGCGAGCAGGCGAAGGTAAGTAGGAACAGAACTATGAGGTATCGTTTCCTTTCGTTTCGTTAATTGCCTATAAGCCCCTTTGACCTGGGCCGTATGCATGTAAACCGCATTAAATTTATACTCGAATAGCGGAGATTTTCTGTTTCTGGAAACGCTGTTTTGGCAAACTTGGAATATGCTATTCACTCCTGCGACGACCGAATAAATTATTATCTAATAACGAGGAGAAAAAAAGCTATTCGGTTTTCGTGCATGATAAATTCAAGAAATGTATTCCTGTCATTGCAGCTATTCTGGAATAAGTAAGCTATTCGGTTTTCCTGCATACGGGGCCAGTACAATTCAATATCAAGGAATAGGCTACAATGCAACAAATCCAGATTGTGGAATGTCAAAATGATTCTGCCTACCCACAAAACTTAAGGAGGTGAAAGCCCCATGGGGTGGGTATTGTCTTTTTCGAGAATGGTTTCCGTGCAGGTCGATGGGTGGAAAAAAACATGTGGCGACAGCTGAGTGGTTCAAGTACGTGTCGGGGTCAACATCCTCTGCCGATCGATCGATGCCACTAGGTGGTGCTTTTGCAATTGTTTTTAAAAAGCCATACGGTTACATTCCATTCACCACTTCACCACTTATTTTGTTGTAGACCGACAACAATGATTTAATCATCAAACTTTGATCTAGAGCTTTCCACATCGACCTTCCTCCATGAGGCTTTGTAAAAGGTCAACGAATGTACACAGTATTAAAGTTTTCACAAACATAAATCGCATTTTTATTTCAGAAGCGCGACTAGTTATTTGCCTTTATTCTCATTTAACTTTACTCAAGTTCAGAGCCTGACCAATGTTACAATGTAAAATGGCTTTTCTTTCTTCCCCGGCCTGTTCTGAATTTTAAAAAACCATACTGATTTTTAACGAATGGAATTATTGGAAAAAAGGGTTAGTGGACAAAAAATGGAAGAAAAATTAACAAAGTGAAAGAAATTATACCCATTTCAGTATTACCATGCGACCTGCTAGGTTGCCAAATATTTTCAATCGTTGAACATGTGTCACCACTCTAAGCAGCTTGCTTTTCGCTTCGACTATTATAACGAGTTTACCAGATGCCAATCATGGAGTGGTTATTCGCAAAAATTCTGCCAAAAATTATACAGTGGTATGGCTTTACCCACGGTCACAATCAAGGCACTAGTTGAAACAATTACAGAACTTCCCCCAAAGCAGGAAAATAACACTATTTCTCTACATCTTGCGTCAAGTGGAAATATTTCTGATAGAGTTCTGTACGCTGCGCGACAAACGTGCATTTTACCAGGTAAATCATTTGTTAATAACGAATCGTACAGGAGATTTATAAACGAAGTGCAAGCATGTATGACACCAAAGAAAGCGGCCGCCGTTGGCACCGCTACCACCACCATCGAGGAAGACGACGATAACAAGATCAATAACAATGCAACAAAAACATAAAAATATTTCAGCGTTTGCACGAAGCATAATTTACCTGCGCAGCTCCGCAGTAGCTCAGCTCCCCTATGTCGTTCTTGTCACTGGACTTTACGCTTCCATGCACGGGAGGCAAGCGACCGGGAGGACGGAATGCCACGTATGTACTTGCATCACGTGCTGCTATTTTCGTTCAAGCGGGCAACGCCTACCATAATGGGTTTTCTCTAGGTGTCGGTACAGAGCTAGTCGAAGATTTCTGCGTGAGGTCTTTGACAAAGGCAACTTGTCTGCAAGGCAGTCGCTCATCACACAACGGGTGGATGGGGGAGGTTCTTCAAGCAACGGTTGACAAAAGAGGAGTGGGGGGTAGGGCGGGGAAGGGAAGGCTGGTTTCTATAGCGAGTTTACCAGCAGAGACAAAAGTGGCTGTAAAACAAGCAGATCTAACCCCGATCAATGCCGGATGCAAAGGTGGGGCCCTCCCCCGTTTTGCCTGTGAAGGGTTCTTAACCCGCGCTGGTGTTGCGGCTCTTTGTGCACGGAAAACCGGTGAATGAAATAACGCAGAGCGACAACCTGCACTCTTATTGACGCGTTAGCAGAGTAGTAGTTACCATAGTTACAATATACATGCTCTAACATAAAAGACGTGATGAACGACTATACCTGAAACAGCAAAACAAAACAATTCACTTTGCTAGTTTGTCCAGGATAGAACAATGCCCTTTCCTACACACATATAACGAAAAGTGTTTCAAAAACACACGGATTTAAAAAAAAACATACAAACAGAACTTCTCTACACGGAATGTACTGGAATACCATCACCTCCATGCATCTTGTAAATGATCGATTGGATACCCACACGTCCGAGTGTGTGTACGTGTGAAGGACTGGATCTCAGATCAACCAAACAAATGGATGGATTGCATAAGCATTCCTTTCTGGCCTTCTGGTCATAAGAACAGTCCCAAAGTCCTTTCGGCCGGTGTAATTTGTGCGAACCGTTAAGCGTGGACAGGAGATACGAACGATCGTTGAGCCCAGCTCAGGCGTTGTTGCCTTCATCAAGTCCATTCCAAAAGTCCCCCCCCCCCTCCCAGTGCAGACAGCGCATATTTCTGGATACTTTTAAAAACCCATTACGTAGCGTCAAAGGCGAACGTCCAAAATCTGATTTCAAAAATGCTTTTGAATATGTAATGAAATTATAAAAACGGGTCCCAGTTATATTAAGTAATGATTTTATAAAAACGAGTCCCGGTTATATTACGAGTCCGTTGTCTCTTTCGCCGTTTCAGCGAATAGATGGCCTTGTTGAAATCTGTCCATAATTTATTTACCACATACTTATCTCCTATTATTCATTCCTTTAAAAAGGCATTACGGGGAAATCTGGATAAAGTCTTGGCGAGATAATTTATACTCCATATACAACATTTATAGTCCATACACATTTTTTTAAATGAAAGAAACATGTTCTAATGTCACGTAGCAAGTAATTTTACCTCTTTAATTTAATTTTACCTCTTTAATCAATCTACCCAGCTCTAGTTACACCTGGATCCCAACACATCTACATGTCGCGAGGATTTTTTTCCTTGAAAAGATGACAGTGAAATGGAAAGGAGATTTACGTTGATTTACTGCGTTCAGTAAGCCGGAGAATCTCGCTTATCATGCAGCAGGATTATTTGGAGACAGGCTTGCCGAGTGGATGTGAAAATGAAGTGGTGGAAGAACAAACAGCCGACCGAGACGATACAGCAGATTGCAGCTGCGAGAAATATAGTCAAACGAACTTTGAAACTTTCCCTCTTCCTCCTCTCTAACACACACACACACATGGGATCTAAAAGAGCCGCTTGTGAAGACGCAGAAGACGCTCAGTTTAAACACGACATACCGTAAATATACACAATATTACCGCACCCCACCCCCACAAAACATTCTTTTTAAAGTTATGAGAATAGGAAATATGGGGTTCACGTAGCGGGGTGGTTCTGTATTGTTACTGTGTCCCAGAAACTTTGAAAATGCAGCGATATTATGCGGGGGATGATAATATTTTGCAAACGATCGCCAGAAGTTATTTTTTACCAACAAGTCAATGACAATGAGGGTTGGGTATTGGTGAGACAGCACCTCGTAAACTTTTCATATTTATAATGTTTTTTTTCGCTAACGGTTTACACACCAAAAAATACTTTTCCAACATTTTAGTTCTTGTTTTCCTCTTAACTTCTTAAGCTTCGATTTGGTGGATTTTCCGGATCAGAACGTACTTCGTATAAGCTTCGCACTAAAGTAGCTTCCTGTGATGGTACCAGAAGTGGAAATCATAATTCAAAACACAAATAGTTAAGACATTTGCGAAAAAAATGCCTTCTTGTCAAGAACCTGGCTTGCGGCATTCATCACGCAAACTTACGCTAGAAAGAATACTATACTCTGGTGATAGAGCACTAAATCAGGTTTGCCCTGTTTTGCTCTGCTGAGCAATTACCGCAGCTATCAAAGTTTACGTGTACGGCTGACGCTCACCTGCTTATTTCCCTGGATTTCTTTTGTTAGGCCTTCCTTCTAATGCTAGTGTGGATCCCAAAATGGAACCAAGGGCCATTATAAAGCCATACGCTTGCAGTTCAAATGCTCATTTCCCTGCCCTTCTTCTCTCAAGTCTTGCTACTTACTTGCCTGTGAAAATCTAACCAATCCTCAGCACAATTAACCAAAGACGGTCAAAGACGCTTCAGGTCTAAACAGAAGCTATCGCGTAAGAGCAGTAAGCTATCACTCTGCGTTTATCTTTTCGACTAATCGCCGATCTTGAAATTACTTCAACCAAGTTTTACTCGTTGAACTGTTGCCAAGGACTTCGCACGTGGTCTTAAAAATAAAAGCACAAGAGGAACTAAACGGTTTAGTGTGAATATTAAGGCAGAGAACGTGGCCGTTGCAGTACAGGTGTATATGATGGCGTGCGTGTTTTCACGAGAGTGGGAGTACATCAAGACAGTTGGCGCAGGTGTGTCGACTGGGAACTTCGTATTACTCGACACGATTAACTAGTCCGATAACTCAACCCCCAAACTGCATCGTCTGTTTCTGTCTAATCAGATATTAGATTTCTTTTACAAATTAAAACATTTTTAAGGAAACAGGATCCTTGATTTCTCAGGAAAATCAAAGCTCTTTCGGCTGAATGGGGTCCCCGACTTTCCATGAAACATTAAACCACTGTCAAGGATGAGGTGTTTTTTTAGCACTGCAGCTGTGTTCTTGTTGTGAGGTAAGATACCTTAATCTGAAGCGCAAATGTAAAAAAAAAATTCTAATAAAGGTATTTCAAAGCGCTCAGCTGCCATATTAGCCTTGATTAGGTCTAATATACATTATTTGGCCTTCGCTTTGTCTGAGGTCCAAAAGAAATGTCAGGAAACGTGAATAGTGTTTTCCACTCTTCATGTGACGTCACCTAGCTGCATGTGGTTCTAAATTATTTCAGCATCTGAGACATTCTAGTGCCACGATGACTTCTTTCTCTACTTTCCTTGAGTGTCATTTATTTGTTCGGTAAGAAAGAGAGAGAGAGTGTGTGTGTGTGTGCGCGTTACTGAATTACTGAAGGCTTTTTCAAATAATACTCATGTGGATCAGCTATACGTTTCCAAAATGCAATAACCTGATATAAGATTCTTCCTGTGCCCTCAAAGAATGGCGAAAAGAAAGTTCATAGAAACAGGTTTTCAGGGTAACTTTCTTTGCAGAGATCAGGTTCAGCTACGCCGATCTTGAGTGAAGGTCTTCAAGTTTGTGTCCTATAACTGGTTCCTACAAACTGGCTGTTCCGACTTAAGACTGATTTCGTGGTGCAGCGACACATATTCTGAAGCTTCTCTAACCTCAGTGATTATATGACCACGTTTAACTGTGAAATATAAATCGAAAAAATACACCATCCATCAATCCTTGACGTTACTATCATACCTATTAACTGTCTGCCGTTTTGTCAAAGCGCAACCGAATCAATAGCAATGCACGGAAAGTAACTTCTAATAGCTCTTGGTGAAGATGGAATAGAAGGCTTACCTCCCATACACCAGTCGCACCTGATACAAGAGCTAGTTTAACTGTATCATTGTCTACGCTCTTTCCCGCACTTGTTTCTGTTTAATGAAACATACAACAAAATATTCCACGCCGGTGTTTTATAACAATGTGCCTCATTGGCTGTGTGAGCGTGCGCATGCGCACCCGCGCGTGTGCGGCACAATAGTGTCCTTTACTAGTTTTATTAGTGCGTTTGTGTGCTTGCCCAAGTGTGTGCAATGTGTGTTTTCGTTGCGCACGTTTTGCTTTCGCGCGTACGGCTACGTGGCTGCTTTACTGTGGGTGCATGAGTGTGCATGTTTCTGAGTGAAAAAATAAATGTGTGTGTGGGGAAGGGGGCGGTGTGCATGAGACAAACAAAAAGTTGTGTTGCTGTTTATTGTTGCCTAAAGTCCCCAAGTCTCATGATAATAGAGGGAGGGCAGAGGGCCAGGAAGGGTATACATAGAAAACCAAGGGGGAGGAATTGGAGCCCCAGAGAAAACCCCCAAGGAGAAGCCGGTAAACAGGTGGCACAGGCGGAGAAAATACGTGTGCGGGACACAGGGTTCGAATCCAATACCCTCTGTATCGGAAGCAAATACGCGTTTCCGCAACGCTGCCCCGTAAAAGAAAGAGAGATGCTGGAGAAGAGATGAAGGAGAGAGTGGAAGATAGACTGCAATCTATGAGCTGTGGAAAAGACCACGACTCCGATTTGTGCCAATGTGACCCTCACTTAAGGACAACGAAGATAAAGTACATTTCGTTAGGAAAAAAATGCAAAGGCGATCGAACCTTCGACAGGATTTCTCATGGATTTTATCGGCTTCAGACAACCTTAGGCCGGTCTCAAACCATTTGACTATGTCGTGTGAAAACGCTACAAGACCAGGCCGGCTGTCTGAACTCGTTTAATTCGTTCTCAGAAAACAACAGTCTTTGAGAGTTTGATAATAGTCGCTGTACTGGAAAGCATATACATTTCATTCACATTCCGCTGATACAGGCCTTGAAAACGATAACCTTAAAACTCGCGGCTTTTTGAAAACGTAAACGCTCATTTTCAAGTGAAATGGCGAGGAAAAACTAATTTTACTGGGTAATTGCACAAGAGTTTGCCTGTTTGTGCGCCGCATTTTAAAGAAATGACTGGTGGAAATCAACGAATTATTCACCAGAAAGAAAAGTGAAACAACGACCGGATCTTGAAGAAAAAAAGAAACTTAAATCAGCTGAGTGGCGCAATAGTATCATTTACTAGTGCGTTTGTGAGCTTGCTTTTTCACTCAGAACTCACCTGACTCTTCGGAGAGCTGATGGCTAGGCTCAAATGTGACTGGAGGCGCAGCTCTGAGGCGACCGTTGGCAGCTCGTCTTCCTCTGCCGCGGTGACGCCGCCTGCCTCGCGCCCCTAGCCCTCGCGGCCCTTTCTGACGTTCTTTAGGGGTCCGACACCCCTCCTCCCCAAACAGCTGAGCTGTGTTCACTGGATAGCCCTGTTCGCTGAGGGGCTCACGGGGCTCTTCCGATCTCTCCGACGTCTGTTCGATGGGAGCTAGGGAAGGCTTGTGCTGGGTGTTTGTCTCTTTCTTCTGGGTTCTGCGTTCTCTGATCGGGTTGTAAGCCCTCGACGATTTCGGCGCAGCGCTCGAGCCTGTCATGTCCTTTTTATCGTGTTTCTTTCTGTCAGTGATGAGTTTCGCGGAATCCTTTTCCCCAGCTCTGGGACCGCGGCGGGACACAACCAGTGCTCTGTTCGTCCCAGTCTTCACTGGCTCTTCATTTTGTCTTTTCTTCCGCTCCACAACATCCTTGTTTCTTTTTTTGAAGAGCGGATGCCTGCTGGCTCCAGTTCCACGAGGTTTCGTGGCCTTCTGTCTTTTCTTGCGGTGACGGTCTGTGGCCGGCAGCTCTGCCAGTGATATCGGCAAAGTCTGTCGCGACCGCTTGGGATAGTTCTTGCGGTCCCGATGCGGCGCAACTCGCTCTAGTGACGACCTTCTGGCTGCTGGGACTCTAGCTGCAGACCGACACTGGGCCCCCACTCTGCTGTTGTTCTCCCCATTCGTCGGCACACTGTTATGGTCCGCGACGTGGTCGTCGTTGCGAGGGTACGGCAGCGTGGCATCACTGTCGTAGCCTTCAAAATCGTTGGCGTCTGCATCTGCCAGTTCCTCAGTTTCGTCCACCAAAACTTCGCACTCCACGACCTGAACAGCGCTACTCGCTTCATCCACGTCGTGAGAATTCGGCAGTGCAGTCTCCATGCAGACACTGTTTGCAAGGACTTCGGTGCTCGGTTCCACAACAGAACCCATTTCTGTCAGAACGAGATCTTCGGCAATTTTCTCAGCCTCCGACAGGTAGCCACAGTCGATCACTGTCTCTGCCGGCATGATGGGGCAGTCTGACGCCTGCTCAGTCTCAAAGATTTCGTCGGTGTCGTGGAGTTCCTCATCAACGACAAGGTTGTCCTCGTCAGCTTCGATCTCCTCAGTTTCCGGTTCGTATCTTATGGAGGGAATGCCATTCTCGAACAGGTCCAAGGCGGCGATGTCAATGTCTTTGTACTCAGCGTGCCGGAAGTCCTGATCGTTGCTGTCGGACACGCTGCGGAAGAAGCCGTGACGTCGCGCGGGCGAAGGCCTAGGGACTATCACCTGACGCTGCGTGGTGACTGGGCTGACGAAGATGATGCCGGCGGGGATCATGTGACTCTGGTGCGACAGAGAATCGCTAGGCCTGGGATAGCTGTGCTGAATGGCCACCCTGTCGTCAGTCCATGTCTGCATGACCGACAACATGTCTAGGGGTAGCAGCTCCTCGGGGCAGGCAGTCACAGGAGGCTGCCGGTAGCCAGACACGACGGCCTCGCCCTCGGTCTCGTGTTGGCGGTGGGCGCTGACGGTGCTGTAGTAGTGATTCTGCATGACCTCTAAGTCCGTCTCCACCTCCACTTTCTCCTCTCGGTGTGGCAGGACAAAGCTCGGAGATGTTTTTTCAACGCATGTAATGGCGCACGTCGCATCGACAGTCGCACAGCCTCCGTCAGTGGCCACCGGCATGACGGCTATCTCTGTGCTGGGTATATCAATTTCCAGCTGTGTGCATAGCCCCGTGCTATCTGACCTTGCTGTGGTGTTCCTGAAAGAGTTCTGGCCGCCCGTGGAGCACTGTGAACTCACCATGTGATACGCCTCCTGGACCACTGAGCAAGAGTCTTTCTGGTCTCTTTCTTCGACCTTTTCGACAACAGAAACACACTGTGACTGCTTAAGAACTGCCTCCGCTTGCATGCTATAAAGTGCATTGCCACTGAGAAGGGCTTCAGAGGAGGGTGCATCGGTCTCTACGCCTTGAGTTACTTTGTACACACAAGAAGACTTGCTCGATTTCTTAGTGTCTTTAGTTATTTTCAGCAGTATACTCCTCTGGCCTGAGTTATCACACCCAGCCGTGGAAACGGACAGCAAAGATGGCCGCTGCTGCGTCACAGTCTGGGCTTTCTCGGAGACCTGCGATGTTCCTGTGACCGTCGTCGCATGGGCTCTAGCGTCTTGAGAAGTGTTCACATCGTGGACATACTCTCTGCCCAGGTCATTCCATGTCCCTTGCTTTGCTTCGTGCTCAGTGCCGCCACCAGGGACTGCAGCATGTATTGAGTCAGCAGTTACATGTTCGGAGGATGCTGTCAGCGCAGGATGCGGATTATGCTCAGGTGAAGAAATGCTGGGTTGTTCAGAAAGGATAGTATTAGCAGCTGGGAGGGGCTGCGTGGAATGCAAACTTGCACCAGCAGTTAAATAGTCTGGAGGGTTTTCTAGGTCACATTTGTTGTCTAAATCAGAAGCAGCACATCCCTGAACTACACTAGCAGCATGGACATTTCTTGTAGAAGCCTGAGACAAAACAGTTTCTGGGCCTGGAACCAGAAGACTTCCCTTCTCCGAACAGTCTGGAAATGGTGACGTAAGTTGCAGCTGATCTACATTCTCTAACGAAGCCTGGTGACTGTCCTGATTGTATTCAAATATTGCTTGTGGTCGGCTCTCCCAACCATCCTCCCATGGCTCTCCAGAAAGCGGTTCCCCAGACGGAGTTTGATTATTGCTTTGGCTGTTTGCGCTGTTATTTGCATCAGAAGGTGCGACAGGTAAGGGCACTTTTGGATCGTTAGCAGCTGGGTCAGTGAGCAAGGCACGGTGGGATAAGTTAACAGTATGGGCTGAGATACCTGGGTATGTCCGCAAGGTGGCAGTGCTAGGGGATACAGTATTCTTCAAATGCTTGCACAGCTTCTGGATTGCGTCCGTCCTTAAGACACGCTTTCGTTTAGTCAAGGCCAAAGATGTTCCTCCTGGAAATTTTTCAGCATGTTTTTCCTGGAACGTGACACACTCAGCATTCGGTCCGTTCGGAAAAACCCGACAAGGCACATCAAGTACAAAGGGTGAATCAACAAGGCCACCTGACTGATTCGGACGGTTTGCATCCAAGTCTGTGCCAACAACAGAGTCGGAGTGACAAAAACTCGTCTCCTTTGCTACAATGTCAGCAGTATGGCGGTGGTGTAAATCGCTTTTGTATCCAGAGAAAGCACAGGTGTTTCTGGACATTTCCAGCATATCACTCAGAGGAGAGGTTTTCTCAGGTTTCCTCGTGAAAAAGTCTTCAGCCTTCTGGTTCTCTTTCACCCCGTTCTGCCCAGCCGACTCGTAGTGTTCTGACGGGATCACAATGCTGGGGTCAGTAGTCCGCTGGACCCTACCGCTTCTCTGCTGTGTGTCAAGCACGCGCCGGGAGGACAACCTTTTCAGAACAACGACTGGGTTTCTCTTCAGCACTTCCGTCAACTCCGGAGACACGCACGACTCCGGAATGGACGGTTCAGTGTTCCGAGCTTGTTCTGCGGCGTATGTTAGCTCGGACCCTGATTCGAATCCTGGGAATTCTAGCTGAGTGTAGTTCTGCTTCCACTGAGTACTCTCGCACAGCTCTTGCTCTGTCTGAGATTGAAAGGCTTTACATCGGCCTTCCACTTCATGCAACAGGGGAATGTTTTCTGGAACAAGCTCCGGGAGAGACGGACTTCCCTCTTCGCTGTCGCACTGGTTTTTTGCTGTCACGTTGTTGGAGTCCTCACGCTCCAGTCTAGGCATAGGCGATAAGGACCCTGCGCTGCAGCCGACACCGTCACCAGAAGGTGACGCCAGGTCTGTCAGCTGCTCCTGTTCCGTATCCAGGCTGGAATCGTGGCCCACTTTTGCCTCCTCCTGCCTTGAGACTTTATCGGGACCCCTGGGGTAGGCCGTGTGGGTGGAGGGGCAATGACAGGCGGGAAACTTGACAGGTTGAGACAGCTTCAAGTTTAGAGTCAGGCTACACTGTGATGAGGGCCCGATGAGTGGTGCTAGGCTAGACTGTGATGATGGTCCGATGAGAGACGGCTGGCCAGACTGTGCCGAGTGCCTGCTGAGGGATGCCAGGGCGGGCTGCGGGTAGCTGGAGGATGGGTCCTCCGTCATCATGTTACTGTGCATGACGCCGTGTCTGCCTGCTGCCGGACGCTCCCCCTGCCCCACCAAGCTTCCTCCTGCCAATTCTCCTCCTTGTCGCTTGCCTCCTTCTCTCTCGTGGTTCTCCTGGCGTCAGGGCTTTTCGTGGCCTCTGCCATTGCCACTCGGTCTCAAGCGCAGGTACAGCAGCTAGGTGTCATCACTGGCGGCGACGGCTGTGTGGTATGGTGTGGGCCAGATCCACGTGCTTCCTAAAAACACATTTTGACATCGGTAATAATAATAATAATAATAATAATAATAATAATAATAATAATAATAATAATGAGAAAAATCTTACAAAATAATTCAATGCGAACACTTTTCCGCACGCTCACACACAATCCCACACACAAACGCGTGCACGCATGCACACACACACACACAGACTCCCACGCAGACACTAGTACACGTAAGCTGCCCCCAAACAGGGGCAGACAGGGCAGGATGAAATGTATTATGGAAGAGAGAAAGGGCAAGTTTCCCGAAAGCTTGTGAAACAAGAGAGCGTAGGAAGTTTGTGAATGGAGAGAGATATGTGGACTAAAGACGAGAAAAGCTCGCGGACCCAAGGTGTTGAGCTTGGTGAGAGGAATACAAAGGCAAAAGGGGTTTGAAGAAGAATGGAAACTGCGAAAGGACGTATAGATCGGAAGTAACCGGCAGGCGGGGGCAAAGTCGTTCAGACACTTATAGCAGAGAACGGCACTTTGTATTGGATGCGCTTTGAGACAGGAAGCCAGTGAAGGGAAACAAGAAGAGGGGTGAGGTGGTCTGTTTCCTTTATCTTTAGAATCAGGTGACCTGCACTGATCTGAACTCGGTGAAGGACAGAGATGATGGAGTCAGGAAGGCCAGAAAACAAGAGTAACAGTAATCAATACGAGAAACGAGAGGGACAGTGTGAACTTAGTAACGGTATCAATACAGAGGTGTTCTGGAATCGGACTAATGCGACGGAGATGGTAGTACCAGCTCTTAGCAGTGCTCTCTCTCTCTCTCTCTCACACACACATGGATGCACGCACGCACGCACGCACTCACCCACGCACGCATCCATGCACGCACCCACGCAAGGAAATACGAAAGCAGGTGAAAAGACACTGAACGGGCGGAGGAAAATGAGGCCTTGACTGGACGGACCTAAAGACTTTCAGTCACATCACTGAACGTGCGCCGCGTGTCGACAAACTAGCCTGCTCCTGCTAACAGCGACTTTCCCGATGTTCGTCACTCAGTCTCCCCTCTGTCAGTGTCGAACGCCTAGCGCTCGTTATGTGCCTGCCCTCTGGACCGACAGGATAAACAATGGTGAAGCTCAATTATGTCGCAATGAATGTCAGGGTTAAAATGTTCGCTCAGTCACAGCCACAGCCTCACGCCACGCAATTAAGTCAACCCCTTCATAATGAGGTCACCATGATCATAACTGCTGGCAGTAACTCACAAACGACTTATTCAGCGTAGTACTTCTGTACGGTATAGTGTTTATTATGTTTTTCTTCCCTCTACTACTACAGGAAAACAAAACTAAAAGCTCAACTAGAACTGTCCGTTTTTATGGTCTACATCGAGTTTTAGATCGCCCCTGTAAAAGCCAACGACTGACAGACGCACGCAATCCTATTGTCCCCTCCCCCTTGAAAGGGACCACTAATCTACTCAATATAAAATTTCTGAAACTTGTTCCCGTCTCTATTCGCCAAAACACCTCGCCGAGCGCAGTCAAGCTTGACAGACTTACCCTGCACAGCCCTCAACGAACAGTGTTAATATTTATATCCGTTTCATACTTACTTTCATTACACGTCTCGTCGGGTTGACAACTGGATCAAGGACACTTCCCAGCACACAGTCGCTAGCACTCTTTTTTAAACACCTTCCTACATTGCCACTTGTACGCACTTTAGAGAACGTCAAATGGCTATTTTGAACGGACCCACGGATCACGGGCCATAACTGCTGTTGGAAAACATCCGAAGACTTTGTTAAACGATAAAGCTTCAACGTTCCGCTACTATCTGGATTCGGACAATGGCACTAGTCATGTGCTGATAATGGACTTCAACTTTTTAAAGCGATGGCGCGAGGTCTCTCGTGTTATCCAAGTCACTGGTAGATAGCGATTAGATCGAGAGCACGAACAAGGAAGGAGTGACAGGAAAAGGAAGGAAGCCACATGAGGGCAATGCCAGTTGGCTTCATTGTGACACTTTTGTAGCGAGCGATAACTTTTAGTTTCTGGTCTCTCTCCCCCAACTTCCTCCCTGCCTCTCTCCAGTCTACAGCAAAAGTAATGGCGGGTTCGGCACAACTGCAGTAATGCTCCTAAGAATGCAAAGGAAATCTATTTGTTTGTTAACAAAAAAATCACTGACAAGTGAAGTTGGGGTGGGGGTGGAATTTCTCGAGTTCATCGCACGCGTTGGCGACATTCGTTTCCCGGACAAAGGGTCAGCCACCGCCGGCTTCACGACTGTAAAAAACTAATCTGGTCGCACAGAAGGAGGCAAGGATTAGGAACTAGCCATATTTCATTGGCTACCATGCAAAACGCTGGTGACACACGGCACGAAATTACTGGTCACAGCTTGCAAGATGACTTTTCTCCGACTGGATTAGCTGAAGGGGTGTCTTAAAATATTTGCTTCATTCACACTACGATATCAGCGTATGCGCATGCGTACATAAAAAAGGTGCAATGCGCAGGTATCCGCCACCACACTAATGCACACACAGAATAAACCTCTACCCACCAGCGCACACTCGCAAACACCAACGCATACACTGAGTCTCTCTCTCTCTCTCTCTCACACACACACACGCGCGTGGAATCAACACAACAGTTAGTCTTTCGAGATATAACCTAATTTTCCTCCTAATTATGGAAAGAACAAATAAGCTTTTGCGTTGCACAATACATTTTGTTCTAAAACGTCATAGGAAAAAGGCGCCAGATGTTGGTTGATCCAGGTTCTTTACTTCTTATCAGTGGAAATCCCACAGATGCCGAGATTATTATTCCTCTATCTCACGACCGATTTGCAGTTTACTCCTTAGTCCTTCTCTCGGATGGCTGTTTACTAAGCTCCTGTTTTAGCGTCCACTTCGAGTCGGTATAAAATTTGAAAAGGTAAAAAATGTTCTGCGTTCTGTTTTGGGTCGTAGAGGAGTGGGAGTGTATGAGGCCCCACATTTACGTGGGCCAACATCGTACGGGGGATGCCAATTCGATCATTCCTGTCCCTCCCAATTCCCAAATCCATGGGTCAGGTACCCATTCCCAGCTGGGTCAACAGGCGGAAGTCTGCTGTGGTGCACGGGACCGAACTAGCCCCTCAGGTACGGAGGCCGACGATCTAACCAATTGGTCATGTAGTCCCCCCCCCCCCTCCCCAGGGTGATTACAATTTACTTTTTCACGATTAAAACATCGTTTCTAGATATACTTGGGAACACAGGGAGGGAGACAAGCCACGACGCCATCCCATCTTTATCTAGTCTAACCGTATAACAGCGTTCCAAGACGCCCTTATCGCCATACTATATCTAAGTGCGATTATCCTCTAAGTGACATTATCGAAAACACCTACAAAAACAAACTACGTCAAAACACACTAACGCAGTTAAGTCACGCTGAATCCTAAGCAAAACGATTTTTGATGAAACTCGGCTATGCTACGGAATCGAGCTACTATTAATTCGTAACAACAAAAATATCTGTTTATTTGTGCATACACATAACATCGTATATAAAAGATTTCTAAATCTTTATCTTGTTTTACGTTTTAGTTGCCTTTCTATCTCTAGCTGCAGCGGAATCATCACAGTGATTTAAGTCTATTCCGACGATATCGAATAGTGCTGTAAAATAATGTGTTTACGACTTCTTAAAATTATCTTTAAATTATCTTCAAATCTTGATTTCCCGCCCATGCGAAGTGAACAAGATTGTACGTCCTTATCTCTGCAGCCAGGCTACGCGCATTAAGCAGCTCCCAGCCCAGCCCTGCAATAAATCTCACCTGTAATTTGCTGTGACTCGAGCGTGTTTGAAGCGAATTAGGTGTGAGGTTTCTCGCTGATCACCGGTTTTCAATTAATCTTTCAATAACACCACGTCATTTTCTAGCCCGGCCTCTCTTGACGTCAGTCTGACGACAGCAGCAATGACGCGGCGACATCACAGTCAAAGGAGGGTAAACTATGGCGCTTGAGCGAATTAAAAGATGAGATTATTGTAGGGTCGCTTTAGTTGTTATCGCAGCATCCTGCATCGAAAGCTATTAATGTTTATGTCCCTGGTATATCCTGACTGATGTGCATAATTTCGTCTTTCTGAAAACATACTACGTCTGTTTCAACCGAGGGTTTTCCCTTCTGCTGCCTGAATGATGTTTCTAACCCGGACAACTCTAAACGTCTGCAGTTATGGCCCCGTTACATGTATATACTTGCTGGCTTCAATAAATCCCCCAGTCTCCTGCCCACGTGTGTTAATGTTTATGAGCGAGACACTATCACAAATCTGTCGTAATGTCCAGCGGTTACCAGCTGCAGTTAGTGTACGCTGTCCCCAAAGTTTTTCATAATTAGTGCAACCAGTTCGCTAACACAGACCTGCAGTTCAAGAACATCCCCACCTAATGCATGCAACGCACATGCACCAGGTCGAACGTACTCGTGAGCGAGAAAACCTTTGTTCGCCATTTTAGGCGTTGTCTTTTGTCTATAATTACAGCATTCGGTCTGACACGAACAGAATTTTTTTTTAATGTGAACGTAACTGTTCGTTCCACACTTACTATGGATTTAATAATTTCAGCCTTTCTCCTGAAGCGGGGGCGTTCTGGCGCCTTAAAGGTAGAATTATCTGGGACACTGTGTACTCGCATCTTTTCTAACAGGACTGGCGTGTACCAAGATGGATCCGTTAAGTTTTCTTACTCCCACTGACAAAGCAAACATCTAAGCGACTTCAGTTTCTCCCTGTTGAAAAAAACGATGCAAAATCTGCCACGACACGGAATCTGTAACAGCTTTGACACAGAAAATGTCACCCGCGCGCTTGATCCGGACTGTCGAATCCCGTGTAGACAAACGTGAGCGTTCACCAGCTGGAGGACAGTATCCATCTGACTACGATGCAGCAGCGTGAAAAGACTGCAGCCGAAACTGCTCAGGTGGCACAGCCTTAACCACCTCTTACAAAACCAATCTCTTCCTTCAGCTCCTTGCTCCACTTATCAATATATCTATATATATATACATACTCACACATACGTACACACATGCATATACATTTGCATACATACCCCATTACTATTTGTTCTCTGAAAGCTTGTACAATATGCTGTTCAGTCTCTACAACCAAGGCTGATGTGAAAATCGATGTTATCTCTTCCCTCGAGCTTAAACTGTCCGTTAAAATAGCTTCGCCTTTTGTGGATTGATATTGCCTTAATTCAGTTGTAAACTTTAAAACAAACACTGCAGCTGTAGCCATTCTGTCACATAATCAGCAGGGAGACCGTGTATTTAAGAACATAAATAACTTCGCTGTAACTGATCCACCCAAAGCCGCTATCCTAGAATAAATCTAGCCTCGAAGCTTTGGGGGGGGGGGGGAGGCTGCCCGGCTTGTCGCTAGGTCGCCAGCTTGAAGCGAAAGAAGTGTATGTACCTAAGTCGAGAATTTCGATGATAATAAGTAGTCGAAATTCTTGGCTTAGCTGCGTCTTAGCAACAAGCTAGGGCTCTAGGGATTCGTCACGCGCCTCGCCCCACACCTGCCAAAAGATGGCCATTCGTTATCATGGAAGCTTAGCACTTCGTGTCCAGTCTGATAATTTATTTTTTAAACTCATCATGACTTTACTGCGCGCATACAACCTTCTGATTATTGCTTCCGTCATGTACGCGATCACTTTCACAAACTAACGTGAATAAGGAGGCGACATAACTTATTTCTTCGATGACTCGTCAAATAAAGTGAACACTCGTTTGCAACCCGCACAATAACAGCAGGATTTTAATGGATATTTCCCAATTTGTATACTTCACACAATTAGGTCTGTGCTTGAGTCATAAAGTTGATGCTAGCCATGAACTGTGTTATTTAGAAAAAGAAAATTGCCAGCGATAGGCCGAATAACTTACCTGATCTTTCCGCAACTGCAGAGTTCCAGAAAGCGATTTTAGAACCTAGACGAATGGTTGCCTTGTCCGTCCTGATATGCACCTGGTTTGCGACTGGACGTTAAGCAACAAGCATCAAACCAAACTGGGGTTTGCCTTCCTTCTGACCGGGGTTTGCCTTCCTTCTGACCAGGTTTTATAAGTTACCTGTAATATGAATCATTCGAGGCTCATTACCTTTAAAACACTTTAAAATATGTCATTAAATATAAAAGTACTAAACTATTTCTTACCCGAAAGGAACGTATTCATATATAACCTACAGCTCCGCAAGAGGATTGTACAATGTCCACTGTACACAAAGTTCAGCTCCAGCTCACCCCAAAGGTTGTTTACGAAAGGAAGGCGGACACAAAACACGCTTGCTGGTGCAAACATCGATGTCCCTACATGCCTACACCCGCTCGTCATCCCATTCACTGCTACAGGTTTTAAAAGCCAGTACTGTTGTTTACCACAAACTGTCAGACGAGGCCCAGGCCATAAATATATCAACCAGCAGGACACTTCTGAAATCGCCAGGGGCTCTGAAAACAATAATTAAACCAACGTTATCATGAAGTTATATAATACACATCGTACATCATATATGTATGTGTGTGTGTGTGTGTGTGTCTCAAGTGTCGTGCCGGAGCAGTTTAACCGAAAGAGAAAAACAACAAAATAAGTGCGAATCAGAAAATAGATATCAGTCTTTAATCCTGTTATACTTAGCGCCGATGTTGACGGAAAGGTCCGGCCATTTGTAGTCCTCTTTCCGTATATAAAACTGCATAGTGATTTTAGAGGATAACGGATCTGCCCCTAAGACACTTGCATAGATATGAGTTCTCAGGGCACACTCCGCATGAAGGATTTGGGCTTTTCTTTTAACTAAAGTAGAGGCTTACTTTATAACGAAGGCATATTTTGCTTCAGCTTTTTTCAGAAAGCTTTATTATTATTATAAGGCGGGCAGCGTAGATATTAAAACCCAACCGAGTGGAAAGCGTTTTAATGACTAGTTTTAGTTCATTACAAGTGAAAAACTTAACTACAAAAAATCTTTCAAGAGATACGAACTTTAAATGAGTTAAGCCTGTTCTTTTGTAAAACACTCTGCGCTAGGGTGGGACTTTAAAAGTAGTTCTCATTTCTGCAGCTAGTCACAGTTGGTACCTGCTTATACTGACATATGTTTTTACCTTCCTTTTGAAGTGTCACACATTTATTTTGCTTGCACATGCAACATCTAGAATCTTTTGCTTTCATGCTGCCCGCACAACTTGGATCCCTTACATTTCTGTAAGCCCATTCCACAGAAAGTAAGCCATCTGCGACAGTCACGTCCTCCAGAGACAGCTTTACATACCTAATCATTGGGAAAGTAAGTAGTGTGATAGGAGTTAACTTACTGCCTTTAAATCAAATCGTGTCTCAGGATGATTTAGTTTACTACCATTAAATCAAGTTTGTCATAGAAGTTAGTTTACCGCCATTAACTCAAATCGTATTACAAGACTATTACCGCCATGAACTCAACTCGTGCCACAGAAGTTGACACGGATTGACCGCTGTCGATGACGACAGTCCGAGTCAAAAGCGAGAAGTGGTCGTGCCGACCGTGTTCCGACTATTCGACAAGCTCCCGACTTGTCGGACGCGAAAGGCGTCAAGGTCCTGCCCAGAACACCGTTTTTGAATGGTAAGCTTCCTTTGTTACGCCTGTCGCGACTGACAATAGTTGCACTGTCTCTCCAGAGAATGGGGTGCGAAGCACTGACCTCAAGCACCGGAAGCGAACGCCTGAACCTCTAGAACACCGAGGTGGTCGTGTGGCTGTTGGAACGAGGGACAAAAGATGATGGAAAGGGAGACAGAGACACGTAGATCTAACAGGAGATGCTTTAGAGTTTTCTGTTGTAACTAAGGCTGGGTTGCATGGACTATCCCTGTTCGTACGTAAAGGGGAACGCAAAATACTCAGGGCGAAGCGACCTTATGACCGTAGACCACGTAATGAACCATCATGCAAGCCGACTATAATCTGGGTAAATACACTGTGTCGTTAGTGGATATCGATTTAAAGGGTAAATAGTAAGCCGAAAAAATCTCATTCTCGCGCGTGTGTGTGTGTGTTTGTGTACGTTCGTGCGTGCGGAAGGGTGGGTGCGCCGACATGGGTGCGCTCGCGCGATCGTGTTTGTGAGGGGGTGGGTATGTGTAAGACAGAGGAGGAGAGAGAGACACGAAGGATTGAGAGAGAAGGGAAACGTATGGGATAGGGAAGAAAGAAGCGTTGGAAACACAGAGGAAATGAGTAAAGGGAATATATAAAAGGGTCCTGGTACGACCTATGCCCCAGCTACACTTCAAAAGCAACATACATTCCGTCACTTTCACTTACTCTTGACCCACGAGCTCCACAACACACACACACACACACACATGTCGACTCCCAAAATTTAATGAACTTTGCATTAATTGGAATCCTTCTGCAGATTGAAAAGTGACGTAAAGAAGATGCTTGATGAAGATTTCGATGATGCAGACACCTGTTCTGGACTGGAGTTCTGAACTACAACTGTTCTGAATAGTATATAAGCTTGAAGGACAGAATCGTTCTCGTTAAAAAGAGAGGGAAATTTAACCCTAAACAAAAAGTAAAATATAAGGAAGATGCAACGTCTAGAACTTAGGAATAGATCAGTCGGAAACAGCCCCCAAAGACAGCGGCAACATCAAACCACAGCAGCCGGGACACCACATAATAACAACAGCCTCCACCACCACCAGCCTAACAGCCGCGATTAGAGCACGCCCTCAGCTCCCAATCACCACCTTCCCCTCACCCCTATAGTGCGAAATCACCGACGGGTGGAAGCACTTTCCCCAAAACAAACTGCAATGGCTTTCTCATTTATGGGGCCTGGATACCTCACTTGGTAGAGCTGCGGACTAGCAGGTGGAATGTTGCTGGTTTGAATCCTGGTGTGGCCTAGGATTATTTCCTGGAGTTAAATATTGTGCAAACTCCATTCGGACATCTCCCAGCACATTAAACTGCCTGTTTCCACTGGCCATCTTACTGCAGCCATCAGACTGGTGGTTCTTTCAGTGCATAGATTAGTAATAGGATCCCATCCCCGAAATCACCGCGAGGTGGAAGCACTGTCCCTCTAAATAACCACCACCGCTTTCTCGCTGAATGGTTCAAAGATCGAGGTGGTATTATGACAAGATGGTTCCTGCGTTGGGATCTCAAAATTCCAATGGCTATATATAATCTTGCGAAACAGCTGCCGTTCATCAGCAGCATGAAAATAATCATCTGTTTTCTGCATTGCTGAAACAAATACTTTGTACTTAATTTGTATTTTCTGAGAAACTGATGGCCTGTAAGTGAAAAACTGCAGTTTTTCAGAAAATAGAAAATGTCCATAAAACACAAGACTGATCGGTAAATACATTAGCTGCATGAGTCATGTAAAATATCCCATTAGGAAAGTATGAACTAATATGTGACTTTGCACCGACTTCAGTGTTTAAAATGTAAGCAATTAGTGCATAGCAACAGTTGTGTAGTGTGTAACAAATTAGAAATAATATGTTTTATTCCTTGTTTCACATCGTGAACAGGCTGATTGTGAGCAGACCATGTGATTTTCTGAAATGAAAATAAGCAGGCAGGAAAAGTGTGCAACGCAGGTAAAAAAAAGTGAACACTCTTAGGAATCACGTTTTTAGAGGGTTTTTCTTTTTTTAGAATAGGACGTGTGTTTATTAGCTTTACTAAAGCGACTGAAGACAAAAATATTCTTACATGTTATATAGCAATACACTGTAAGTTTGCCTGTAGATGCATGAATGCGTATGTAGCGACTTACGCTTCATTCATGTGTATACTCTTTGTAAATTAATTGCGTAATCAATAAAGAACAACAACTGAAAGCTGCTGAAACGCGTACACTTTCTGCAGCTGTTCTCTATAAGTGGCGCCTGTATGCAAGAAACCCTAACAGCTTACTTATTCCAGAATAGTCATCATGATAGGATTAATTGCCTTGAACTCCCCATTTGGGAAAAACAATTTCACGATCGGGTCCTTTAACACAATGACTGCCAGGGGGCTTTGGAGTTTGCCCCATCCGTATCGGCCAGGGGCGTTGTGCAGCGACCCACACTTTCAAAATTCAAACGCTCCTTTCGGAAAGTGGTTTAAATTGGATTGGCTTTTACCCGCGAGTACCTCGACCCATTTAGAACCCACGCTGGCCTCCCGAGCGCTGAACGAAGGTACAGTCGCCGATCTGCCTGCAGCCATGAAACACGCAAGGCTCCTGCATCCCGCTTTGCACGTGATTGCTGGGCGCTAACATGGCCTTAAGTTATCGTCTGCTTCTCCTTGTTAGTTTCAATCAAACTACCCGTGTTTTGTGTGCTTACTGTCCTTATACTGGCTACTTTTCGTGCGTCGGGGTCACCTCGACCTAATTAGTCTTTCCCTGTTTGGATGGCATTTCCTCCTTTTAGCTGAATAGCACAAACAGTGGATTAAATCGAATTTTCGAGTTGCCAGATTCCTGGTTGTTACAAAATTCGCAGTTTCTATGTAAATCTCACGTGAAAGCATAATTATGTAATGGCGATTGGCTACTAGTCTCCGAAGCATGATGACGTCAGCACAGATTCACTTAATAGTGCATCCTACAGATAGCTGCAGGCTTACGCCCTGCTGCCTATGTAAATAAAAGAAAGTAGAAAAACGATATAAGAAATTAGTTTCTGCAAGAATCTATGGTCACCATCCACGATAGCAAAAACCGGTCATTAAATGATGACCGGAACATCTCTCCTTATCCCTTTTCCTCCTCTCCACCCCGATCCTCTCTAAAAGACATGTTCCCTTCCGGGTAGTACACTGTTGTTCGATGGTTCCTTTTATCTTTAAGAGGATTTTTGACGAAATACGAAACAGGAGAGAAAGAATTGTTTTATAGCGTCAGCGTATCAGCAAGTATACTTTCGTTATGTCTAATTTTAAAATGAACCAGGAAAGATTAAGACAGGAGCAAAAGTTCAAGCCAGTAAAAAAAGGGGGGTGGGGGGACAAAATGTTTTACCAGACACTGAACATCTTGTTAACATATGTAGTACACTTGGGTGATATAATTGATACCTTAGGCCTGCAATTATGCCACCCTAGTGGCATTGTTCCAATTTAGTTACTACAGTTAGTTCTTCAGTTGTAAGTATATGTTGTATTCTGGGTTTGGTTGCACGCACCATTCGTGTCTGCTCTTCCGTTCAGAAAAATGGTAGTAAAGCCAATTCGCCTTGTCTATTTTAAGTTCAGCTTTTAATTTCTGAGTAGAAAACGGGGATTGGTTGTTTGTTGCTTTAAGTTCCGCCGAAAACTAAGAGCACATCAGGCCGGTGCTGGTTAGACAAAGTTAACGTGCTGCCACACTGGGACTGCTGTCGCAACACAGGCTTCAGTCCCACCCAGTCATATTATTTATATTGACACCGGGCCAACCAGTCCTAGTACTGTGCCCTGTAGTGCCAGGCGCCTGGCAGGGCAGCTACTAGATTGTCAGTTTACGTCTTCGGTGTGATTCGGCGCGAAACAACGACCTCTCGGCCCAGAAGCGACGCCTCAGCCACTAGACCACGACGAGGCGGTAAAGACGGGAACATGCGTATCGCAAACCGGTTTACAAACTTTTGTCTATAGAACACGTCACGAGGTCTGGGCTGCCTCGGGCGCTTATGTGCGTTAGGCAAGCTTTAATTGTTTTTCAAGTTTTATGTTTCGCTATTCTTCACCCTCAAGGGGTGTTATAATATTTAAAACCACATAATTCACCCCTTCAGATGCCTGTTATAAATAAAATCCAATGATACGGCTTAAATAATCCAATAATCAAATGGAGGTTAGGCAGTGAGTGCACCAGCTCACCTGCTCAGGCAATGAAAGAAGTGCGAAGCTTAAAGTCGATACTCAACGTGACCAAATCCCATCAGACCTAGCGCCTGGGAAAAACCTCGAGATATCTGGGGCGGGCAGCAGTAAGCCCTATGTCCTGTGGGCTGGCCGAGTGTACTTTTTTTTTTTAGGTTCCTAATATTTATATGGTCATTTAGGTCATTTATTCTTCGTACAGGATTTTCGTCTGTGATAAAGTTTTATCGTAACTGCTTCCGTCGCATAGACGCAAGCGGTTGGTGAAGCTACCTAGCGACTCCATTCCTACCAACACTTCTTCAGAAGGGAAGGAGGGCGTACCAGAAAGCGTGTCCTGTTATAGCCACCTGTTCGTGTTAAACAAACTTGTAGAGGGAGCCGCAGCAATTCATTAGCCAATAAACCAGGTAATATTATCAGTCGTGTTAGCTGTACTAGGTGCTGAGCACTAATTATACCAACCCGTTGTCTCGTCTTTGGACTGTTTCCTGCGTGTTCACAGTGGGTCAAGGAAACACCACAAACAGTTTGTTCAATGTACTGGAATGTATGTGGAAACACCGACAGTAACAAGTAGTCAAGTAGGATTAATTAACACATTTTCGTCATCTGTAACGACGCTACTGTTAGATGAAAACATTTTTCTGTGTGAGGTGGGGGTGGAAGTCCAGGTTTTAAAGGCACGATAATCTTTCTACGTTTCGTTGTATCATTAAAAGGAAGGTATACAGGAACTCCCCGATATAGCTTTACACATGTCGTGTGTGTGTGTGTGTGGTTTGCAAGACCCTGCCTGTCATGTGCGTGTGAGTGACGTGTTTTCGTGACAGTACGTACGTCAGAGCAGGGCGCCAGCAAGTCCTGGACTGGCTTGCACGAGCATTCGAAGCTGTTCTGGTCATAAGTGGTAGTAAGGCACGTTCGCCCTGAGTATTGTATGTGCACCGTTACGAATGAACACGTCCATGTGGAGGTAAAATACACATGGCAAATGGGCTAGAATTGCAGATACATGATCGTTCGTATCCCTTGTTCATTCGTAAAGCTGCACGTAAAATACACGGGGGCGAATGGGCGTTACGATCACTCTTGTGACCGGAAAAGCAGCTACGAACGCTGATGAAAGCCAGCCCTGGTCTGGAAGATTTGCTACCATAAAGAAGAGAGGGCGCATATCTGCAAATCACATGCTGCGTGCTGGTGTGATGAGGTCGAGGGAAAACTGTATAAGGGCTTTCATAACTACATCACGTCATAGGCCACTGACAAAGGAGTATCTGTATTCACACCTACGTGACATAAAGCTAATACTTAAGTCAATACGCATAATGAAGTTTCCCATTAAGTCATATTTTTATATTTTAAAAACCAGTCAACATCAGTGAATGCCTGCAGTGAAACTTAAAGCTATTTATTTATATAACCTCTTCAGCGAACAGTAAATGGGTAAAGTTAACCACTAGGCCACAAATATCAACAATAGTGAATGCGTGTAAAGTTCATGCAAGGTATTTGTCTCACAGGAATATCAGAATCTTTTGACTGGAAAAAAATGTCTGTTCCTTGTCGAATCTGGCTATATACACACGAACAAGTTCGTTAAGGCAGGATGCACTTTGGGGCCGTATTTTTTTTAAATATTGGGAAGCGGTTCTAGTCTCAAAGACCTAATCAAAAAGGAAATAGACCAATTCTGTTCTTTGTAAATCCACTAGACCTCAACACCTGTTACGCATTTTCCTCTAAGTACGGATTTAAAGGAAAAAATACAATGTACCGAGCGGGTACAATTTCTCGAGTCGACAGCCTTGAAATAGGAAACAAAAACAGCCGGTCACATGTGCACGCAGCGGGGCTTATGCAATCTGTTTCACATAAACTCAATTAAGCCTGCTTTCTTTCATCTATGGTGAGTCACAATAAACGACTTGCCAAGGAAATAAATCCTCATCGCCAAACAACACAGACAACAGACCTGCAGCAAGGTATGTGGAGCAGTAGCACAGACCAGTGATTCAAGGCTCTTTGAAATGAAGCTTCGGAATAATTTCAAAAACCAACAACCCCCCCCCCCCCCCGCCCCATGGAGTTAACTTGCAAAGCTAAAACTGCCGAGCTAGTTGGCATGGCAGCCTCACGAATTCTGAAAAAGCCACATTGCGGAAGAGTGTATAGAACCTGATGCCACTTTCGAGAACTCAGACGAAGGCTAGATTTCTGGCTTTGGGACTGTGTTAAATAGGCCTTTGTATCTGCACTTCCAGACATAAAAGTGGTCGTAATACTGTGTATTGTATTTTGCGTGTACTTTTACTGAAATACGATCCCCGGAGCAGCCCAGCCGTGAATCTGTATTCACACAAGCCTGCTGTTAGCTTCTGTTGTGGGCAGGTCAAGCCATCACGACCATCATGCCTACCAATTCACTTCACCACGTTAAATTTTTCTCATTGACCAGATGGTCAGATAACTGACGATTTGGGGGATCCCTGTCCTTAAATCGCTGTTCTTGATTTAGTTTAATGGGTTAAACCAACTAATGGGTTTGGGGAGGATTGTAAGTTACGGGATCAACGTGCATAGCGACACAGGGTTACAAAATGCCAAACATTGGGTCTATCTTGAACTCGATAAGCACAGAATTACTGAAGTAATTTAAAATATCAGAAGACATAATCTTGGCGTTCGGAATGATTATGAATAATAAAATCATCTATAGACTATTCGCCAGGCCTCATTCGTCTGACTAATAAATATATTACTTACATATTAGGTATTACATGTACACCAACTAATGTGTGTGCAGTTACATTTCTGCTTCCTATATATTCTAGGATGTGTAGTGAAATGTAGACTTCAAAAATAAAGGCTATGTGAAAGTGCGCATTTCAGTGAGATAAGCGCACGTTTCCTTTCTGCGAACAGGACGTTCGTGGGTTGAAACCTTTTCACGAACCACTTCAGACAATTTAAAGAGACGCTTTAAAAGAAATCAAAAGCATAAAAACATGCAACTGGAGCGACCCTTGAAATAAAGACATCCGCTGTAGTGTTCATCAAAAAACAAAGGTAAAGGTTGTCCCGTGACCTCTTTTTCGATCTAAGAGAGTGGGGTTGTACAAAAACCCCACTTTCCTGTGAGGGAGCATCGTAAGGGCGGTGCCCATCTCATCTCCGTCACTGCCTTACCTTCCTTGACCCAGTGCTACCCATTCCCAGCTGGAGAAAGTGGGGGAAATGTGCTGCGGGGCACGGGTGTCTAACCACCATCTTCAGATTCAGAGCCCTCCACCATCCGCTTGCCCAGAGGGATGGAGTCTCCGACAGACAAGGTTTAGACAAGATTCTTTCACTCCCCGGGTAGTGGGGTGGCTATGGAGAATAATACAAAACATACGAAACAAGCATTTCAAAGATTAGTTCATCCTTAGTGTACATATACAGCGTAAAAACGTACGTGTATTTAATGACGTTATTGATTAGAATTCTGACAAAGCGAGCCGTCTAGGTTAAGGTTTTTCTGTTTTTTGAGGTAAGCAAATGGTGGACTTCGTAGACATTGGGGTGTTTTCTAAAATATGCAGGTATGACTTCGTTTTTTTGTTGTTGTGTTTTTAAACAAATTTCGAAGAGTCTGTCCTCCCTAGGCACTTGTTAAATTCTTTGTGACTGGACTGGAAAACTGTTGTTCAATGTTCGAAATTTAAATAGTAGTATAGACTGGTTAGGGTGTAACATTTTCAAGTAAGACTCAAATTAAAAGATATTTTTAAAATTCTGTAGTTCGTGTCGATGTCTTTTACATTATAAGCAGTCAACTTGCAGAGGCAGTGCTTAACTTTACGCGGGCATTCCCCCCACCCCGAAATCTGAGCCATGGCCAACAGAGCGCAAACTCTGACGACATAGCTGACATACATGTACTATTTTCGTGCCTCACGATCAGTCCCCAGGGACAGTCATTCGAGAAATCTCAACCACCTCCTTGCCAATCTTTCCTTGCTATCAGCGGCACAGAAAAAATATAGTGGCTTCATGTAACTCGGGGAAAAAGCTATCATCTTCGACGGTAGGTGTTTAATTTCAACCGGTTCAAGGTTTCCACCCCGACTTAAGCCATCAGTCCCTGTAAACAAAGGTGACCTTTGAAACGCAAGGATCAAAACGTCAGGTGATGGCGTCACATTCATGGCATTAAAGTTCTGTCGTCTCCGGTTTGTATCAAGACCAAGTACCACATCCAGAGAAAGTATCCATAAATCCATAAAACTAAATTTACGATCCCTGCTATCCCCTGGATTGGATGAGGGTTGATGTCTTCGGTTCCTAAAAGGGGCATAAAGGCTCGATCGTTTACCCAGTGTATTTTACGCGTATGACCCACTGCTAGTGGGGGAAGTGTGCTAGGCACAGGTGTCACACCAGCATCTTCAGGTTCAGAGCCCAGCTATATAGCAGACAGCTACATCTGGCGACAAGCGTTCGCCATGAACCACGTCCACCTACCGTCAAACCTTGGATTTCGGCCAGTGGTGGGGCCACATGTCAAAGAACTCTGGGCCTGCGTGTAGCCACGAAATGCTCGGAACCAGGACAGCATTCGCCATTGTCGCCACTGCACGTGCAGGACATACTCAAGCGACAAGCAAGACGATTGGGCAGGGCTGCGTGACCGCTGGATCCAGGTCGAGGCGCACGACAAAGACAAATGGAAGACAAGTCAAGCTGCACACGATTCCACTTCAACTGCGGTGGCATGAACAACCTCTACCGAAATAACAGAGAGTACAACTCAGAGGGGGTGTGGTCGTTCACACAGCTGCACTGGCCCTAGGGCGAGGGGAGTTGGAAATTCCGTTTCTTGGCTTAATCATGTCAATGCACAAGCTATGACCAAACGTCAGTTTTACAAAGGACAATTCTACGTAGACGTGAAAATGGCGGTTGTAATAAAATATATATTATTTATATAGATGTTGTAGCTCTGATGTCACTTATAGCTTATAGGGCGACTCCTGTTTCTCACGCTCATAAAACTTGCCTCGGGAGAATGCACATGCGCAAAAACAGGCACATGCATATACGTACGTACGCACACACACACACACACACTTACTAAAAGGTCACATGCTTATTTAACTCTTCTCTGACGAAGTTTTTTCCCAAGGTTATAGCAAACAAGAAATCATTATCAAAACTACTAATCATCAATAATCTGAGTATTCTATATTCTGTTTCCACAACCCCTTACTGACATTGAAATTCTTTTCATATTCTCTTTCATACAATAGGCAAGTATGGTGCCTGGGAATAGTGTATACATTTCTATGACATTTTTAAAGTGACTACTTCATCAAATATTGCACTTTATTTTGTTGCACATTTTCTGTACTGTAACACACGTTTGTCAGAACTTATACAGGTATGTAAATTAGCACATACATGTTTTTGTACACTATAGAAACCTAAGAATCCTCAGTCTGGTTCAAGTATTCATGTTTCCCTGATGAGGTTTGCAAACTATTTGGATTGATTTTCCACCAAAAACAGACAGCCTCTTTAAATAAAAGAAAATGGTTTGGAGTACACAAACAGCATCTACTGCTGAACTTAAGTAACTTTTGATTGTGCCAAGAAGTTGTGTTCTATTATGAACAGAAAGCTAATAAGTAAAAATATTGCTCCTTATGAATAACCGTTATAGTCACAACGAGTAGTGTTACTCTAAATTTGATAGTACTATTCCTCAGACACGGATACTTAATGCACTACAGAAAGCATGCACAGAATATACTCCCAGATCGTTCCCATCACGGGTTCATGGTCTGATATTACAACTCACAGGGTTGGCATAATAAGGACCCTGTGCTCTCTTTTCAGTTACAAATGCTCTATGTTCATTTTATGCATGTTTTGTATTTTTGCCAGCTGCAATTACTGCAGACTATCAATGGATGATATACTTTCACTGATATGTAAAACAAAAAAAAAACAAAAAACAAAAAGCCAAACAAAAAAATCATCTCCCGAAAACAAATGGCCCTCTCGTGATCAGTCCATCTTCTCTGCACCTCCGTTAATTTGGCAGATAGGAAACTCATTAAAAAATATTTGATAGTTTAAACTATTTAACTTACCTCCATCTAATCTCCTTTATTTCATTTGGTTATAACTCATTAATACAAACTAAACTCAAATAAAACATGGCAGTAATGTCCCAATGTCTAAATATATGTTAGGTTTTAATGTACACCACCTGTTGTGTGTGCAGTTACATTTCTGCTTCCTATATGTTTTAGCATGTGCAGTGAAATACAGACTGTGCCCATCAAGTATAGTCCAACACACTAGCACCAACTCATGTGATAAAGCAGTTAAATCGAATTGTTTACGCCACAACAGTCATGCATATTACCTACTGACCTATCCACTTTATTTATACGTACACAGTTCAAGAACTGGGAAAAGCAGTGTTTCGAATGTGTCCTAATTGCTATACCATTGTAGCAATATCATGGTTCCACATGACAAATAGCTGGCAAACAACTCACAGTACAGTCACTGTGATGTGGTTGACAGTAACAATTATAATCCACATCCTGTTTCCAGATTCTTGACCCAAGGAAAAGCTTTTGGGTATACTCTTTACAAAAAGTTAAGTAACACAAGTTTGACAGAATATATATGATATATATATACACTGTACTGATTAAACTGTGTCTTGCTGGGTCTGTTGCGTAATGAAAACACACCACTCTGTGCTAATAAGACATTTGTCAATACACACAACCAGTATGCTTACAGAGTGAATGGCTGTTACTTTTCACCCTATTTTGTACAATGCATATTTGAACATCATCAGATCCTCCGGGATGTCCTGGCAAGACAACTTGGTGCTCGATTCAATTTCATGGATGATAATCCACCAAGTCACAGAGCTGCTGTTGTCTGGAATTAGCTCAATGCCAACAGCACTGCACCTCTGCCCTGATCATCATGTTCCCTGGGTCTTAATCCCATAGAACAGGCATTGGACATACTGGGGAGAGCGGTTTACAACATGGCTGCCCATGTCCAGAGCCTGGATGCTCTAGAGGAAGTGCTGTGGCTCACTGGAAGGCCATCCCTTAGGCAGAGATGGACAGGCTATGTCAGTGCCGATGCATATCAGATGTGCATTCAGGCTGTAGGAGGTCAGTAGTCATTTTTAATGACTGCAGCAGTCACCAAACATTACCTTGACTTTTATGTAGACACTGAAATGTCTTCATATCCATATTTTTTACATTTGTTGGATTTGTTCATCAATAACTCTGAATATCAAAACTGATTTCTTTCCTGATTGTATTGCTGTTGGTGGACGACATGATGACAGTCAAATCCACATACAGCTGCAGGTGAATTTATTTATTTCTGTTAATGGTAATTTTTCAAACATGTGTTGCTTAACTCTTCTGTAAGCAGTAAATATGTATGAAACAGCACAGCACAGTTTTCAGTCCGTCTTGAGTACATGTATCTATTTTTACTCAGAGTACATGTATCTATATTGAGTGTTTTCCCTAATTCTGTGTAGTATCCTGGCATCAGTGTTTTCCCTAATTTGGTGTGGCATCCTGGCATCAGTGTTTTCCCTAATTTGGTGTGGCATCCTGGCATCAGTGTTTTCCCTAATTTTGTGTGGCATCCTGGCATCAGTGCAAAATGGCCTTTTGCATAATGAAACTTCCATCCCAAGATGCCAGAATTTTATCTTTTGCACACAGCAAGCACCTCTAAGGTCAAGGCAAGATGACAAGACAACGTTGTGCACCAAACAAATCACAAACATAATTCTGTACTAAATGTCCTGCAGTCACTTTAGATGCATGAGTGTGAATGCTGGCAGTGCAGACCAGCCTAATAAGCTCAAAACTCGTTACATGTAGCAGGGCTATGTCCTACTTCAGCTATCAGTTGTGGGTAATGTTTCTTGATTAGGGGCTCTTGCAATAATGATGGGCATAACGTACTTGGCTCTTGTAATCATATCCCAGAGATGACAGATTCATGCAAAATATTTCAAAAATATTCACTTAGATTAAACATAATCAGAGTTTATCATATAATCTCTAGATGCAGTTTGTCTTACCATGTCTGACTTAGGAAAAGGCAAATGGCAATGTAAACAAAATTAATGAAATTTTACTCACATTGATGAGGACCAGCTTCAATATATGTATATTATTTTAACCAGCAATAAGAATTAACTTATGTTGTCATAGTCAAAGTACTATGGGGATGTGAGAATATCTCTATTGTGGAATAGTGCAGAAACATCTTACACTTTCAAACGCTAAAAAATGAGCAGTTATTGAGGTATGCTGTATGACAAGAATCTGAATATGAAACTCTCATTTTTCTGAAGAATGTAAAATATCCCCAAAGGTAAATATGTGTACATTTATTGTACGTGTATTGTGCTTGTGAATGTATGTTGGGCTTTTTTCCATTTACCAAGGGAACAAAGTTTTAGGGAGCAATAAAGTTAGTGGGCATGTTTGCACAAATATACATAAGCCATGCATGTGTGCATGCGCATGCACACGCGGTGACACACCTTCCATACACCAAAATAATTTTAAAAAAGACAGGAGAGACAAACAGGCGGCTATAGTTGGTTTGGGTTATCTGAATGTATGCATTGCTTTCTTTGGCTTGATCACAGACATATTTTAATGCCTACAAAAATGTTCATAGAATTCGATGCTGTCCCTCGCGCGTTAGCTGTCACAGCACGTGTGGGGTTATAGTATCCTGCCAGTGGGGTGATGACGTAAACAACAAGCACTGCAGGAACCACTTTAACACAATTGAAACGACATGATCGCCGGATCGGGCATTAACGCAAAACAACATATTCATCTGATGAATGTTTAATAATAATAAGACCGTAAATAAACATTAAAATGAGAACATATAGGATGTTTGCGATGCAAACATTCGATCGACGCTTCGATTCCAATGTTAGAACTTATAAAGCAGAGCCAATAAAGTCCACACAGTTCGATTCCAATGTTAGAGAACATCAACTGGACCAATAAACAGTACGACAAAATTCTAAATCTTAATCTATCAGGAAAGAAAAACGTCTAATTATATTACAGCTATATTATATGGTTCGTCATATGGTCGAGATGGATCGATCGAGAGTGCATGGATCAGGCGGTAATTGTATATACGTAATTGTTATAATTTCTCATGAAATCAACATGCATGGCTTGCTCTACGCATTAAACATATTAACTTCTGTATACTTCACTTCTTGACATGTCCTGAACACAGATACTACGTTGCAGGCATATCCTTTGAACAATTTAATTAGTTCATTAAAATGCCTTCTATATAAAATTATAATCCGCTTCCTACAGTCAAAGACAATAACGTACTGTCAAGGCTTGAAAACAAGATCGAAACTAGCTGCAACATGCTTTCGACAATGCTCATGCGAAAACAAAGACAATGAAAAAGATCACGTACCTGTATTACGCTTTGATTAGTTCCAGGGACTGTTGATGTATCGATCGCCTTCCGCCGGTGGTAGAACAAACGAAGCTTAAACTAGGCTCCGTTGCTGTTTGAATGTTTTTAATAAACATGTGGCAATCGTTTGCATGACGCACCCCTTCAGTGTCCTGGTGAAAGTCTCGGAATTCGCCGATATTCAGGTGTAGTACGGACGTACAACATCAGACGTTGATGAATAGCAACACACTCGAATGCCAAACGAAGCAGACGACACTAGTCGACGCAGCAGCTCGCGACTCGTGCAGTTTGAGCATAAACGCCATTTAAGATGTTGCATGTTTGTAAGTGCATCGTGCAGTGGTCTGTTTTCAGAAGTGTGTCTACAAGTAGGTTACTACCTAGAGAAAAGATTTCATTCGCATGCACTGTCACACCACATAGCGTGTGCTAATAATATCGCGCAGCACTCGACCACACGCGCACATGCGAAACCCTACTCTATCAACTAAGCCACACGTTCAGCGAGGCGATTGGTTGATGCAATAATAGCTGCAGACATGGCTGGTAGCGTCACAGCCGTTGGGTTAGTTTGTGCTGTCTCTTCTCACCCCCCACTCTCTCCAATATTGGAAACTGTCTTGTCTTATGACACAAAAGACGGGCGGGCGAGCATCATGTCAGTTAACTGATAACCTTTCTGGCAATTCGCCAGGAGGACTAGATATAAGCGATGAGAACGATATAAAGGGAGTTCTCGATCGGCAGTCGAATTCAACGTGCACAGGAAAATTGAAATTTGGAGCTGAGAGCTGCCGCGACACCCCGTCGATCTGTGCTGTCAGTAGCCTACCACATCGACATGAACGTAGGATCGGGCGGTGCTTTTCGCACTCATTGATTTTTCTCTATGCTAAATTACATTTGTTAGAGCCGGAGTCGGCTTTTTTCTTCTTGAAGTGGGGGATATAATATTTTATGTGAACGCACTGTGCGTGCACCAATGGTAACGTATGGGCACTTGTATTTCCCTTTCCTTGCGTGAATATGCAAAGGGCGAAAACGTACCGTGTTTATCAATTGACGAATATGCATGCAGGTCGAACACTTACCACAACAGACTTGAATTAAAATAATTTCATTTATTTTACAATCCACTATTAGTGATAATATGTTGATTGATAGTCCAAGTCTGTATACCTCGTGTCCCTTGATTTTTCCATGCTGCCATGACGGCTGCTCACATAATGTTGTCTTCATATAACTGATTAACGCAGTATAACAGCTTGCCTCATCATAGAAGCATACACTACCAACTCGCTTGTGCGAGAAGTAGGCCTATATGTTGCCCCTGTTACCTCGTGGAAGACAAATCAGTTCTTCATTTGTCATAGTTTATCTTGAACTTGTCACCCTTCCGCCAAAGGTCAGGCTTTGACAGCCAGTGACACCGTTATAAATCATCACTAGCCGAATGCTGATTAAAATAGTCTACTGGCTCATGAAGCCAGCAGTGTGTACTTGTTACTCTAAGGTCAAGGTGTTACGTGTGCAGCTGTACGTGTGTGTGTGTGTGAGAGAGAGAGAACTTCGATCGTTTAAAAGTCAAAATACAATTCTGTAAGTTTGTCAACAACAATGAAATTAAACTCGTTATAATCAGTGCTCACACCAATAGCCAGCCTACACTGACCAGGGCTGGGCTGCATGAGGGTTCGATTTCGTACATGCACTTCCAGCCATAAGAGTGCTCGTAAGACCCGCACAGGCCTTAAACGAGACCCGTTCGCTGTGCACATTTACATTTGAACAGGAGACACAAACTCCTCAGCAAATGAGCCGAGTGCTGAGACAACCGTTCCTATCTGGCCTTACGCTCATAGCAGTAGTCGTACGTAAGGCTTACATATTTTCTCTGTGTATTTTATAATTATACCTCTAAGACTGACAAAGAGATACGAACCCCTATGTAAACCAGTCCTGCGACTCATCTAAAATATAATTTTATCAATATTAGTAATTATTGTAATATTATTTCATTGCTTTGTACATAATCAGTACAGGAATGTTGCAGATTCAGAACCGGAAATCATCCTTAACACTACGCGTATAGATGCAGACCAGACTTTGTTGTTGTTGTTGTTGTTGTTGTTGTTGTTGTTACTGATTACAGCGTATAGGATGAAGCATCGATACTTGCACTCAATGGATGTTAGCGTACCGTTAAATCCGTCAGTATCACAGTCAATGCTGTTAGTCTACATGACTGAGATTATAGTGTGATTTTTATTTGGTGGGGAGGGGGGAGGGACAATTTTTCTTTTTTGGGGGGAGGGGGCGGGCTGAATGAGCCCTGGTACCTTCCACCCACAAACGAAGATGCAAGGAATTTTTTTTTTAAATACACAGGGTAAACGACCGGAAAAACACTCGTGCAACCCAACCTTGAAATTCTTACGGAAATGATACTTTATACTTTTCCGATGACAAGCCAGTGCTTTAAAATCGGTACATTTGGCTGCGTAACCCCCACATTAAATCATATTGAGACGTGTGGTGTTTCCTGATCCCAGCGTTTACAGTTAAAAGGGGTTAGACTGATAAGAACATTTATCTCACCGATAACCAGCCATGTGCATGTTTCTGTCTAGTTTCGTCTCTGTCTGTAGGCAGCAGTGTAGCAGTGCCACGGGTTTAAATCTGAGTCAAGAACAAAGACATGCGTGTTACTTTACGCCCTGCCTTATCAAATACAAGGAAAATGCAGTACGACAGTAGTGACACACACTAGAGACCATGCAGTTTTCGTTACTGACCTAACTGTGCTTGCCCCTGTCAAATGCTGGGGAAAATTAACACACAAATATATAGCCTGGTTGAACAATTTCCCTTATTGGACAAGAAACTAGGACTCGGTAAGGTTGAGGTTTTATTAGGCAAACCGGTTTGTCGATTCGAATCTCGCTGTCCTTCCGCTTCCTCAGCTGTTTCCTCGCTTGTGCTAACTGCTAATGTATCGTGACCGACTTATAGGTTTGTGCTAACTGCTAATGTGATCGCGACCGACTTATAGGTTTGTGCTAACTGCTAATGTGATCGTGACCGACTTATAGGTTTGTGCTAACTGCTAATGTGATCGTGACCGACTTATAGGTTTGTGCTAACTGCTAATGTATCGTGACCGACTTATAGGTTTGTGCTAACTGCTAATGTTTCGTGACCGACTTATAGGTTTGTGCTATCTGCTAATGTATCGCGACCGATTTATAGGTTTGTGCTAACTGCTAATTATCGTGACCGACTTATAGGTTTGTGCTAACTGCTAATGTATCGTGACTGACTTATAGGTTTATGCTAACTGCTAATGTATCGTGACCGACTTATAGGTTTGTGTTAACTGCTAATGTATCGTGTCTGACTCATAGGTTTGTTCTAACTGCTAACGTGTGCTTATAAGTTTGTGGTAAATGTGTAGTGACCAACATATAAAGCTACTAGCTTTTAAGACACCACGACGGTATATCTAACAAAAAAAAAGTTGAATAAAGTATATTTTTTTAAACTCACACGAATTCACCCAGTCACACACACGCACACAAAGATGGTAGAGAGGAGAACAAACATGGCTGTACATAACAGAATAATATCGCACGGATAAATTCAGAAAGAACAAGATTCCTTAAATCTGTCCAGTACCACGACTCTCCTTTGAGTGAAAGCCATGCGACATTTTCTTTCAGTGCAGGTGCAATAACTATAGCAGCTACACGTTACAGAGGGCGGGGCGGTGTGTGCGGGAAGGGAGTGCAGGAGCCTCACTGGTTGTATGACAAAGGAGTGCTTGAAACGTCCTTGAAACTGCAACCATTTATTTGCGGGTCTTGTCACTCGCGACAATTGTGTCCTTAATCGCAGTCATCCCACTGCCGGGACGAAATAACGAAAACAGGAAAGTAACGACAGTCGGAGAGCCATTTATCCTGACCGGCTTGACGCGTTAAAAGACCAAGTCTTTGGAGCTGTGGCAAACTTCGAGCCAGCCCAGCTCCGCTGGATGTCACAGGTCATGTACCCTAGTGTACTGTCAAATCCAGGAGAGAATTAGCATTATTAAAATGTAATGACGACGACAGAAGTCCGTGCATATATAACTACGTACGCTGTTTGAGTGCGGGGGCCTATTTTCATGTAAAATGAAATGTTTGTATTTGTGTTTGTTCTTGTTTGCTTTTCCAGCAACAAGCAGGTTATGCATAAGTAAAGCCGTCTTGCGGCAAGTATTTATGCAGTAGGTGCAGCCGTGTCTTTTGACGTTTTCGCTTGCGTTTTGACTTGATCTCGGAGTTGTTTACCTGGCAGGTGTTTGGCATCGGAGGACCTGTAGTCACTAGTGTTCACTGTGAGAATGCTAAAAGTATACAACCAGTCTAAGAGCAACTGGATTCGAATCGCTTTGTAATTGTTGCTGTCCATTATTCTGTTATAGACGGCTGGAATTACAATGATCGTCATTTATCGGTAGTGTTCTACAGCTATCCAGGGAGATCTTATACTAGTTGTGGGCAGGAGCAAAGGGGGATATGGAGGTTGTTTGTCAATCTCCAAAATCTGTTTAGACCGTCAGAAAAGGTGGTGAGGGTAAAACTTATGGGTTTGGGGAGGTGGGGTATGTGCGCATTCGTGTGTGTGCTAGTGCATATAACCACTAGAGTCCAGGGTTGGCTTGCATAAGCAATCGTATCGGTACTTGCGATCATAGGGCCGGTCGTAAGCCATTTGCATTTAACGTGCACCGTTACATATCAACAGTATATACGAATGCCAAACCCAACTCAAACCAGGCCCCGAGAGTGCTGTTGAGACTTCCAAGGTATCAGGGACTTAAGTGCTTGGATACACGAGGTTTCCTATCTTCCTTTCTTCAATCTTCCTTTCCTGTGTGTACATAAATTTGCTACAGATAGGAATTTAATGTTAGGCCGTGGGTAAATCTGGGTGTGTTCCTGGACTGCCGGGTATCAGGTCACCATGGTATTTCTTAGCGTTGTGTACCCCTGGGGCCGTAAGTATTTAATAGAGATCTCATTTTCAGTTGTGTACTCTTAGGGCAGTAAATGCTTAATAGAGATCTCATTTCTAGTTATCTACCCTTGGGGCAGTAAGTACTACAAAAGAGCTCGTTTCCAGACTTAGAAAAGATGTTCCCTTAATTGTGCGCTGGACTTTCAAGAAAAAAAATTTTCTACAATTTTATTTACTCAATTGATATTTTCTTTATGACTGATGACCGCCAGACACCGCCCCTCACCCTGCCCCGACCCCAAGTGTTCTAGTCTGTAGGCTAAGATGGTTTACACATGTATATGGAGTGCATATAATGCTTTCTCCCCAGCACTGCAACTCCTACTTTGTTGTTGTTATTATTGTTTATATGTAAAGGTGGACATAAAATACACAGGGAGTATGGCCTCATAAATAAAGGGCAGATGCGAACCTTTATGCCACCCACCCGCGGACTGGTTTCATTGGCGTTTTTCCTTTGTGTACATAAAATTGCCGTTAGGGCCCACTCACACAGTGAGACATACTGGCAATTTTATGGAAGAAAACGGCTTACTCAGCTGGTCCTGGTGATCTTTCCCACTATTCACTTATTTCTTATTTGCGTGTTCTGTAGAATGTTCAACTAAATGTGTAATGTAAACCTGCCCCTGGGTGTCTGCAAAAGTGCGTAACTTGAGAAACGAGTATCACAGCTCGGGTGCCTCGCTTGCGGATTCTCCCCCAGTCCTGTTTCCCGCATGAGGTGTGCTTCCGAGCGTGCACGCCTGCACAACTGCGTGCCTGTACGCGTGTAAGTCTAACCCTTCTTTTCGGCACCGAGACCTGAAAGCCGATTTCTTTATTCCTTGCTTTTGCCAGACAGAACAGCAGGTGTTTTCAGTGAACCCTTGCATAAATACCTGTCTTTTGTGGTAAGCCTTTTCAATCGGGGAGGTTTCCCATGGATTCATATCGCGCTGTACAACCGGCTAGGGTCACTGACCGAACACTGGAAAGGAGAGCACAACAACGATAAGGTTAATCGACGCTGCTCCCCAAAGAAGGTCAAGAGGCTACGGTGTCTGGATACGGTGCAGCGTTGAGAAGACACGCACATCCGTGAAACTGTGTAAACTTAGACTTACACAACTGACATTTGAAGTAAGGCAACTTATTGATAAACTACGAATATTTTGAATTTTTTTTAGCTAACCTATTTATTGTTCTTCTACAAATAGCACAAGAGATGTTTCTGTATCTGGTCGACACTATGGTACATGGTGTGTGTGTGTGGGGGTGGGGGTGGGTGGGAGGTGTGTTTGTGAAGGTGGGAAGCTAGAGGTGTATATGTGTGTCTGTGTGCCCGCATACATGTTTTGGCATTATTGAGTAAAATGCGCACAAACAGTAGTCGCTGGGTCTCACTAACGATTCCCTTCTTATAATGGTGCTTTCAAAACCCAGACCTATTCCTAAAGAGTACAGGTTCAAATATCGGGAAGACCGCGTTGTACCTTTTCGCCCTACGCGCTTCTGTACACACGTTGTACACAAGCCATTGAAGCGTGCAGCTTCTGTCACAACGATACAGCATTAAACCTTCCTGATATTCCTGAGTCCCTAAGTAACGATAAAAGTACATGCCTTTCACGCACAGCACAAAAGTGGTGGGGGGGGGGGAATGGAAGATTGTTAAGAGAGCTTGAGTTTCTTCTTGCGTTTTGCGAATGTGCAAAGATATCCTGAAAGCTTGGTTACGAGGACAATGGACTTGGGAAAACCTCCGATGCGATAATTTCTGCGGACAGCAGAGACGATTGCTATAGACGCCAGGCATGCAAGCGACACTGGTTCGATCATACTCTTGATCTAGCGTCATATTCGTTGCGTCCATAAAACTGGACCCAGGATGTGTCCGATCAGCTATAGTTTGTTCTTCGTACCAACTGGTGAACGCGACCTTCCTATCAACTTATTGTTGCTTAAATAAAGCAAATGTTTAGTAGGACCGATTAAATGATTGGTTAGAGCTTTCGTTATAGTTCTAAGTGAGGTCACTTCATGAAAAATTCATCGTTGAGGATTTGAAATTAGATGATGAGCAGCCAACATTGATTGAGGCGATTGAATTCCTGACAAAGCTGTGGCCTGCACGTTAAGATCGACTTTGCTTTCAACGATTACGAGTTTGAGTTCGGGATCAGGGTTCGTGGTAGGATTAATGGAGGGGTTGGTTAGATAATTATGGTCAGGGGTGAGATCGCGGTTAGATTTAGGAAAGGGATTAGGTTGCCATGTGATTTAAGGTTACAAAAACAAGTAGCGTGGAGTGTTATACCGCAACGTGACAAAACGTCGAAACAACATGACAAGGTTCGGTCACAAAGAACAGATTTTTCTCTCCATACATTCCTAGGAAGGCGCACGCAAGAGCGTCACACACACACACACACACACACACACACACACACACAGATATATATATATATACCCAAACACGCACGCACCCAACTAGAACATGCTATTGACAATCACTCATGCATGAACCCAAGGTAACTGCACTGGTGGGAGCCAAGCGACGTAAACAGAGCATTGAATGAATGTACTTCTGTCGAAAACACATCAGTCAATCTACCCAAGCAAACACCGTCTTTGCACGTCCATTCATCGCACATGTTTACATTTAGAGGGAAACTTTCACATCTGCTTGAAGACATTTAATCCAGCAGATACACTTAAGTCCGTGAAAATATTAGTAAACAAGTATTGATTGCCAGAGTTCTTTAAGGGGGTTAGGAGGTGATTTCTAATCCAGAGCAAATGTACAGTGTATTTGTTTAGTTCTTCTTTCAGGTGCTGACTTTCTGTACTATTTAGACTGGACTCTCCGCAGCTACAACTCAGATGGATTTATGTGCATCATATGGTATTCACCATTAATTTCGTTCTAGTTATTTTTGTTTGGTTGGATTTGGTGGAGCTAAAAACCGTCAGATAATTACTTGGCAGGTCTTCTATTTCCTTCCTGGGAGATTTTGTACATTTCTTCCCATCTTTGACTGCTGCCTCAGCAGCTATTCCCCGCTCCTCTGGTGAGATGGGTGTGTTTGTCTTGATGGTCTTTATACCAGTATTTTTAATGCCAATATGAGAATGGGGCCACAAGAAAGATTTAGTGTGCATTTTGTGACGTGCGGGCGGTACCTTATCTTATTGGAGTCGACTTCTCCAGAATTACTGGACAACTTTTATGGTGATCTCGTAAAATGTAGATTTAATTTAGCAATCGTCACCAAAACCCTTACTGCTTCAGGTCAATGGTTTCTAAACCAAAGGGTGACGACGCTGTGAAATAATGTGAACAACTAGAGACATCTACCGAGGGAAAAGATTCTCATACTTCGACACGTTCGCTCAGTCTCTCACAGGCAAACACTACTAGCTCAAGAGCCCCCACCCTCGTAAAACACACAACTGCAGCGAACTGTTATTCAACATATATTTCAAACACTAACTGGCTCGACAACATCAAATATATCTACAAATTATTTACAGAGAATCACCGTGCTCGTGTCTAGGGTAAGACGCTGCCTGATTGCGTCATACCACGTGCAACAGACAAAGGAAATAATCAAATCAATGCAAGAGGGAAACCAAACTGCCAAACCAGCCTATGATCCCGCTCAATACACACGTACAATGAGTGACCGAC
>SMGT01010506.1:974980-986811 GCA_004794575.1 Lanistes nyassanus
ATTTGGACAAGAGCAGTCTTACCTATAAGGCACAGTCAACAGTCCCTTACTACTTTGTCTCGTAGTCGGCGCAATACACTCCAATGTATTCGCGAGATCTGCTACTGAAGCTCTGTCCACGTCTTTGGCTAAGATTGGCAAGGGTTAGAGGCTCGTGTGTCCTCCGATGTGTCGATCCCGATCGCTCTCCTATCCTGTTTCCCGGTCGCTCTGTGTGTATCCTCTCCCCCTGTGCATATCGCTCTGTGTGTCTAACGTATTTTTACCTCCTTATGTAGTAAGCGTTCTGACGCACTACCCTCAAGTAAACCGGTTCTAGCCGGACTAGGGGGAGCAGGGCGACTTCCATGACCAATGGCGTAGCATTACCTCTACCTAAGTGTTCAGAAAGGGCGGAGCGATTAACCTGGTGATGACGTTTCTCTCCCCTACAAGCTGACGAAAGGGAGGAGCTAAAAGGCTTACCTAGGAGTGACAGGTAATAGCCTAGGGTGACATGTGACACATTTATTATACAGTGTATTTTTTAGTTAAAATTTTGTAGAGTCTATTTAATCTTTCTGATGACTGGTTTTGCATTACCTGCAGTGCTGACAGTGAGTCAGCGGCAACTTTTTACACCTGTTGTTTGGCTCCCGGCAGGCCGACAACAATCCAGCAGTATGTACTATCCATGTCGAAACGTGAGCAAAGTGTTTGTGTTATCTCTGTTTGGTCTTTTGAAACAAGGTCTTTCTATCGTTGTTCCGCTGTTTTATTTATAAGTGCATTGAGGCAGAAGTAATTCAAGAGAAAACTTGTAAATCTAGACATTTGTTTGTTGGTTTCTTCGATATAAAAAATCATCTAAATAAGTATTTTATAGGCAACACTTTCAAGAGGGTGCACCTAAACACATCTAGTCAACTCTAGATGTATGAGCAACCAACAACCCATATCGAGTCTGTCTTTTGTTTTGTCAACAGAAACATGCTTGACTGCAAGCTGTCGCTCGATCACCTATCGTACAGAGATCATTTCCAGTTAATATATGCTGTTGGAAACGTGTTTCAATCCCGATCTTACACGGTTCAATAAAGTCGAACAGCGGGAAACAACTGAAGTTCAACTGCAGCAGTTTTCATCTCATTTCCATCGACCGAAAAAAAATCCTCCCGTTTCACGACGTTAGGTCGAATTTTTCTTGCACCTGTCAACCTAGCTACGTATCACTTTTCATCGTCATAGACCCAGTCTCAACACCCGAAACGGAGACACTGCTACAGAGACCGAAAGACCGAAAGACAGTACAGACTGACAGGGATGGGAAAGGGATCGAGCGACAGGTGGAATATGCTCGAATGCTCTGATATGTTCCGCTGGATTTTAACAAAAAGGGTGGAGTACATTTTGTAAAAATTGTATTAGCAGATTGTCAGCCGACACATTCTGAAACAGAAGCAATCAGGCAAAAAGCAATTTGGCATTCTTACGTAACTTTATTTCTGCTTAATCAAGTCCAGTCCAATCAAATAAAGTCTTACATAAAAGGTATTTGCGTTTGCGTCTTCCGTGGAAAGAGTCGCATGTAAGTATGTTTTCATGCTCTTATTATTAGCATTTGATAAGTTTGCATAGCGAGAAAGAAATATCGCGGGTTAGGGCTGTGGACTCGACAATAGCTGGACGCCGTGTCAGGTCATGTGAGCATTTTATAGCCAACCTCTTCCGAAGATAAGATAGACAAGAGGTTCTTGGTGTGAAAGTAGTAATACCTGTAATAAAATTATGTGCGCAACATGCGCGGGCATATGTGTTTTTGAGTGCGCATGTCCAAATTTGATAATCTCTTCCTTCCTGTCATGTGTACGTGGGCTAGTGCGTAAATTCCTCCTCTGCTTTGTCTATCTGTATGCGTGGATTCCTGCGTGGGTGTTCTTGTGCGTGTGCACGCATGCATACGTAACGTTTGTTCGTGTGCGTTCATAGCTGTTCTATCAGGGATGGAAAAATATGGCTTGCATGAGCGTTCCTAGCTGCCCTTCCAGTCATAAGAACGCTCGTAAGGCCCGTTCGCCCTGCGTATTTTACGTGCACCTTTAGGTGTGAACGTTTATTTAAGGTAGCCAAGGCCACTAGAAATAGTACGTAACATCAAAAATAATAAATCTATTTTTTCGACAGCGGCAGTTATACAAAGTAAATAAGACAACCTGGGCCAATCAAAAAAATGTAAGTGGTGTAGTCAATTTAAAATTACAGATCCATCGGGCTTCTGAAAATGTAATGTTTCCATTTCCTTTTGTCCTATTTCCTTCCTCCATTTTGTGCACGTACATATGTGCACGTATTAATGCGTGCGTTTACGAGTGATCCAGAGAGAGCGAGTTAGTGTGAGAGTGAATCGACCACGCGTAAAAGCCCTCGCCTTCATCAGAAAGGGGGTAAAAATGACAGAGGCATCATGTCATTAAGCTGTTGTCACTTGACTTGTAGTGTAGCAGTGGAACGAAATTATGTTAACTATTTTATCCACCAGAAACTATGGCTAGTCATTTCACGTACACGTGCTTGAAATGTTTAATTTTGAGTTGACGAACCTGCAGTGAAATGGTCTGAGTGATAAGATGAGCTGAAAACCCCTCTGATACGAAAAGAAAACAAAAGACGCCTTCAAATAATCAAAAATGGCGGGCCATCAAAAAGTACGAACTGACAGCTCACATCTGTGGCATTACACGGGACATGTGAAGCACTCATTTACACTTCCACTTTCCACAAATAGTATCGTGCGCATGCTCATTACGCCACGTCGCACGACGCAGGAGATGAATATCAATCTCTTGGGACAGTTTAATAAGCTAGATCTGTCAAATCGCTTACATACATTCGTCTCCGGAAATCTGACGCAAATACAGGGCCTACCATCACTGGGGCGGGTCAAGTGAGACCACTTGTTTAAATACAGTGGATGAAGTTGACCTCAACGATTTTGTTGTAAAAAAATACATCTTGCGTCATCATTTTTTCATCCGGGTACCAGTGGGGATGACAATTAGACATTAGCAGGCGGTTCTTGTTTGTCTTGATTTCTCGTGTTAGCAGCAACCTGCTTATTGTCAAGCTAAGGATCTGGCTGCAATTAACACTCTTTTTGTTATGTTTGGTTCAGTGCAATTGACTTATTTTTAAACAATATAAACTAGATTTTACAGTCGTCTATCGAGCGGGTGAAAACGATTCAGCTCTTACGACACCCAAGTTCCCGGTAAGCGTAATGGCGTCACGCAAATGAGGGTTACATGGGCGTCGTCTCCTGCCGGAAGAGGTGGTATGACTTGTTCAGAATGCATTACCTGCCTATTTTGTGTCGCGGATTAATCTGGTCCAGTTCGATGTAAGACTGTTGATAGAAAGGAATTTTTGAGTACCGTCTTTTGTAACCTTCATTTCTCTCAAGATGTTTGCTCTCCCTCTATGTTCTTTCTTGTACCTGTTTGTTGTAGACCTGTCTTCGGGTTTCTGACGTGACGTGACGTAACGTGACGCGAGGTGACGTGACGTGACGCAAAGCGAAGCGACATGACGATTTGTGATGTGATATGTTACGAAGCCTTTTCATTCTTGACAGGCTACATTTGCTTTTGGGATGTGTGTGCATTACACAATTTCTCTCAGACCTTGTAACACATAAAGTGACACCACAATTTCTTAAGTACATGCATATGATAAGTAGGATCAAACACAACTACCGACTCGTGAAATCTGACCATTCAAATTCCAGTTATTTAAATGAGATTTCCACTGCCCTTGAAACTGATTTATTTGATAGGACTTCGTTTCAACTCCTTTGACTAAAAGGAGTTCTTATTGTTTTGTCACCCCATATAAATTTAGTATTTCTAAATATGTAATGCCTACACTTTAAAATGTGTGTTGACTTGCCAAAGGACACGAAACAGTAATATCTCCTGTTTATCCGTAAAGGTCCACATAAATTAACAGGGCGAATGGGTCATATGAGAGTCCTTATGACCAAAAGTGCAGAAACGAACACTTTGGAAAGCCAGCCTGTGCATTAAGGGCAGTTTATAAGACCCGATTAATGCTTGAAAAAGGAAAGACAAGTACAAAGAGCATTAAAGAAGTATAAGGCATATGTCAATAAAATCAGAATCGCTCCCTGCCACTTTGGTTTCAATCTAGCGCCTTATAACTGTCAAGGCTGAATCATTTTCTTGTGATTATCTTGCTTTTAATTTGAAAGATACTTCTGAAATAGGATTTTCGTAACCTTTTCATTTCTACAGGTTTTAAAGAAACAGAGGGATCCAAGGCATGTCCATTAGTTTTGTATCTTTATGTCACCACTGGGAGAGTTTCTTGTGCTCTTGACGGGTCGTCCCCTGTGCTCGCTCACACGATCACCGTCAAGAGTCTGACATATACGTAGGTGGAGATATCACTGTATTACTAAAACTAATTAATATGACTTCTCAGTCTTATGGCCGATCCCCACCACCTACAGTCTCCCACAAAGAACCACAAAACATCGTAATACAGTGAACACAAAAAGAAGAATGTATTGTTGATATAAACAGCGAGTATTTACAGCCAAGACAATATCTGATATAACTCGTTAAAATCTAGGTGTCCCGAAATTTCCTTCTGTTCTGGCTAGGTCTGCAATACCATGTAATAACACCCTACATTGCCCGCCTCGCAATTAAACACAATGATAAACCACGCACCTTTAATCCCTTCTTTGCATATGAGAAAAAGAATGACCACGTGAATCACAACACTCACAGAACACAACAATCGTTCCTGAATGCTTCATACAGTCCGCACGACAGTTGGAGCGTTCCTTCCTTGGATATGTTTACCAGTAGACATCCTGAAGACCTCTTGAACACTTCCACGTAACAGCAGGCCTCGGTGCTGACGTTAACACACGCAACAGAGGATATGACGTTTCTCAAGCCTGATGCACAGACCTTTGAGCTCACTCCTAGAAGTCGGTTACAGGCAGCCTCCCTTTAAGGTTGGATCTTCGCCCACTGCTTTAGATGGTTGTCTGTCCGTGGTCTTCGATCTCCCTCCTTTACGTTCTGCAGTTTTTTCCTCGCCTGGTTAGCGCAGAGGTTTCCCACAGTAGAAGAACACGTGCAAGAGTCACACACCAGTCTTGGGCGAACACCACAATTCCCCCCGAAGAATACCTTGCGCTAGGCAATTGGTCTACTCCAGACACGTTCCGTTGATACTGGACTTACTACAGTCCATTAGAACGGGACACCTTATTTCTGCAGCAAGACTGAATCTTTCAGCCTTCAGCAGACTTGTACCACAAGACACGTACGTCTCCTCAAAGCAGATCTCCAGTAAAAGGTTTTGTCAACAGATGAGCCGGTCTTCCACAGGCAGATTGGGGTACAGATCTTCTCCTCAGAGATTTGGCTAAAGATGCTCTCATTTGAGATTTTGGCTAAAAATGATCTTCTCACATGAGACTGGATTACAGATGATTTGACTGTCTAAACCAGTCCTTTTATTCTAAACTTTCACTCATACATTCTTGCATTCACATACACGTGGTCATCAAGACGGTTAAATACACCAACCAATGAGGACAGAGACGGCAGAAGCTACACCCTGTGTCAACTACAAGGACACGCCCCTAAGTGGACACCTAGAGTGGACATAGCTACCCCCACTCCCGACAGTTTACACCTCTCGGCTACATCATCGCCCCTGGTGGTCGATACTACGCCTCAGCGGTTTTCTCCTGATGCATAATTTCCCCACTCTCCAGCTAACTCAAACCTGGCCAGCCTGATACCTGCTCTAAAACTAGGGCCCCTTCCCAGCTGTGCCTCGGTAAGAAACACCTTGCCCCTTTGCTCTAGAGCACCCCTGCTTAGACGTGTGAACAGGAACCTAATAGTGAGCGGTGAGATGGCGGCTTGAACAAGGGGATAAAGGGTTTAATTAGGGGCGGAAGGGTCGTGGATGGGTCACACCTATAATCTATGGTGAAATCTTTTTAACCAACCACACCCCAACTCGCGACAATTTTTATTTGAAGTGCTGGGAAGGTCCGTTTTGGTGTATGGTTCATGAATACAATCAATTTTTTTTCAAATAAAGAAAACAAGATGTACAGATATGTCAACAAGGAACTATCTAAAATTGTTTTTCAAAAATAAGTCAATTTTATACTGACCTGCACCCTGATAAAGGCAAAGGTAAAACGCACTATTCTTTTGAGCTGACTGTTAAGTCATCCACTACCTACCTGTCAGCAAAGGGAGAGGTGGGAGGTGGCTGTGCGACTTTTGATATCATGTACATGGTAAGGTTTCTCCCCCTTCCCACTCCTGCTGCCACTCAACCCATCAGACATGTCCCTGTTAGGATCTATTTCCATTTGGTAATGCCACAACAAGTCAGTCACCAGCGAGATCTATAGGGCGATACTCAGCAACACACAGCTGAAAGTGGTAAACAACTGTTACAAGGCAGGGTACAACCTCATCATTGCTCCAGTTCTCGTAGCCGATTAGCAAAGCTTTAGATTAATGCCTCACGAGCCATTAGTGCACATATCCTCATAATAACAACCATCTCTCGCGCCTCATGCCCCCTGATTACAAAAAAGCACAGTTCCCGTTTATCTGTCAAACCAACTGTCGCTGTGGTCTAGGATTATATTTATTTCCACATCTCTTTCCACGAAACATCTCAATGTCAGGAGGGTAGAAACTTGTTTTCCTCACTCGTTGTCACAACAAATCAAGTACTGGCAGCGCTAGACACAACCATATGCTGACGTATGTGCCCCAAGGGAGCTTACCGTACCCAAACACGTAGCAAAGAGAGAGTCGAAAGTAAGGAACGTGGCAGATCTTTTTGAAGATCATCATCTCAACCGGGTGCACGCTCTCAGACAACGACCCGAGGCCGACGAAAAAGTCCTAAGAGTTTTTATTCAATACTGACTGGCCGAGAGTCTTCTGCAGGTTACAAAGCATCGTAGCTGGATAGCCAAATGTCTATTTCATACTAAGACCTCTGCTCGTTGTGTTTCTGTCTAGCAATAACTTCATCTCTCTCCTCATTACCTTTGGAGCCGTATCCGTCTCTAGCTCCAACAAAACCATCATAAGCGTAGCCTACCATCCTAGCTTGCCTTTCTCTCTCTCTCTCTCCAAGTCTGTGTCCCAAAGTCGCTGGCACGGCCTGCTTAAATGCAGAGAATCTGCACCAGGCGTACTAATGGGTGTCTCCGGATAGACGCTGGCCTGGGTGCTGAACGCTGACTGGACAGACTTATGGCGTTGTTTGCGGTTACTCGAGCTGAGCACTTTTGTCATTAGCCTCGACTCCCCCGGTCAACCATGTGGGGCTCTGGTCGTTTGAGCTTTGGTTTTCCGCTCATAAAACTAGCCCGACAACTGTTAATTGTAGGCTGGTAATTGCCTACCATTTATTAATGTCCAGTGCAGCGTCAGGCCGCCGTATCACCTGTCGCACTGCCCCAGCGCGTGGCTGGTCCTGGAAAGGTCAGCCCAATTGTGCACGTGCCTGTCTCTCGACACACGCTGGTAGAAGTACGGGCCAATACCAAAATCGTTACAGTGTGTAGAAAGTGTATGTGTGTTGCATTGGAACTAAATCGGAAGATACAAAATAAAAAAAGCCAAGAAGATAAGAAGGAAGAAGAGAAAGATACAAAGTAAACTAAACAAAATGAGAAATAGTAATCAGAAAAAACCTATCTGGTTGTTTTCATTGCAACCGTCAGGATAATATATATATATATATAGATATATTATGCCGATAAAAACATCCAGGTGGGGTTTTTTCATAGAAGGGAGATTCCTGCACACCAACGCACACTTGAAAAGAATCGATTTTGCACGGTCGTGTGGGCTTCTGACAAAGACTAAAGTACCAAAGGCGTGTTTTGACCTAATCTACCAGTACCTGCGGGCCTCTTTTCTGGCAAAGGAGCCAAGTCGCGTTTGACACAGGACTGTAAACATGCTGGCACTGACACGCTGAGCCTTGCTGGAAGGCTGCAAATTGTAAGGACGACCGCTCAGACAATTGCCGAAACAGAACACTTGGCATCGTAAATTGATCTTAAAGAAGTGCCCAACAATGGAAGAACTGAGGCGAACCATTGTACACGGTCCCGATATTAGAGATCGATACATGGCGTCTGCAGTAGTGTCGCCTTTGAACGAAAGATCGACTAGGGACAGAACTAAAGGCAAAAAAAGCCTTCGTTCAAAGTGCTGCGACAAAAAAGAACAATTTATTTATCGATGCTTGGTGTGAAATATTCAACCAGACGATCCTACTGAGCTGTAGCTATCGGTGCCCAACCAGCATTAACGAGTGCTGCTTTACAACCATCGTCGGCCATGCACGTGCACTGGTGTGGTTAAACAGATGAAACCTGATACCGACGTTCGCTGTGATATAAATTGATACGCAAACATTTCAGTCAAAGTTAAGTTGCTTGCGACGATTGAATCCTCAGCACCTCCCTTGTGCAGCCATGCACTGACAGTAACACACGAGATGCAGAGGGCGCTGTACATCAGAATATAGTCTTTGGCTGCACTAAAATCAGTAAAGCTTCTTGACCTTTTATTTAGTTCATGACTTTTGTTCTTGTTTGTTTGATTGGGTTTTTTTGGCTTGTCTCCTTTGATTTTGATGTTTTAAGTGTTTGTTGTGTGATTTTTAATTTGTTTTTGTTTGTCTGCTTCATGCGCTTCACTTTCCCCTTCTCTCTCATCCTCCTCCAACCCGTCCCCAGGTCCCACAATCCCTGCACGAGACCTACTGCAACGATTTAAGTTACCAGCCTTCTGTAGGGGCGGTAACCATGTCATATCAGAAACATTTTCCTGCACGAGGAGCAACGTATGGGGGAACGAAGGGAACGTATAGGGGAAAATAGAACGCCTTGATTTCGTCTGATGTAATAAGTGTTTACAAGAACAGCAGTTCTTTGCTTTGACCTACGCGTTTTTTTGGTTGGGGAACACTTTTGGTTACCATGTTTTTGTGGGAGTGACTGACCTTGACAGAGCTGACAGCTTTGAAACCAACCTTTTATCGCAGTCTATATCTTCTCAGGATTTGTTTTCAATTTTTTTATTTACGTCTGTTACGCGCCGAGGCCTTTATGGGCAGGTGTGGGGACATCAGAAACGTGTTTGAAGGTCAAGGCTGCATGCTTTACGGCTTGTTATTCTGTTATTTTCAACTTTGCGCGGTGCGCAGTCGAAAATCGAAAATATTTTGGGTAACGCGCAGCAACTGTGCGTGTGTGTCTGTGTGTGTGTGTGTGTGTGAGAGAGAGAGAGAGAGATGTAGGGAGAGAACAAAAATGTTTCTTAGCCCTTCGGCCTTTTGGAACTGTTGTACAGTACAGATGAATCTTTAATACAAAGGTCCTCAGTACCAATCTTTAGCACAATCAACGCATCACTGAATACCTTAACACACATAACTGTGAGCACTTTGTGGGGCATCTGCTCTCGCCTGTTGACTGCTGAGGTGGGTTGCATATCTGTTCGTTGTTTGCACTTCCGGTCGAACGTTGGCAAACCTTGTTCGCTCTGATACGAACGCCAGTGAAAGCTGGTCCTGAAGCTCTCCAACTGTTACCAACGGAGTCGATGATCTGCGTCGGAGATCACGTGATGCCGAAGCCCGGGCACTCCAATCTCTCTGAGGTCTCCGGCAACCGGTCCGCAGGGCAGGGAGACGGTGGGCAGGTAATGTAGAGAGACGGTGCTTCCACCTCACAGTTTATTCAAATTCTCCACAATTGCTTTTAGTAGGTATGCTGATATGTGTATATGTGTGCATGTGTGGATATGTATGAGGGCTCATATATGTACCTGCATACGATTGTGTGGTGATCGAGAAATTTTATATTCCACTGTCGTCGTGATGTGCTATTTTTGTATATTATTTTTACGTTTTTTGAATGCTCCCCACCCCATAGGGCTTAAGAATAAATTTTTAAAATCTGAAATCTGAAACATGGCGATTTCGCCAACCCTATTTCAAAGCTATGCACGGAAAAAACCACCAGACGGATGGCTGAGGTAAGATGGCCAGTGTTGTGAGGCAGTTTAATGTTCTGGGTAAAGGCCAGATGGAGTCTGCACAACGTTTAACTCTAGGAAATAATCCTTCACATCCCGCTCCCTTCTGTCTTCGAATCAGAACTTCCGGACCTTAGTCCGCAGCTCTACCTGGCCCCAGACGGGAAAGTAGAATCGCCATGGAGTTTATACTCACCGGTATTTAGTAACGGAAAAGGACTGTGTCGACTTCTTATTAATTCGGCTATATCGACTCAAAACAGGATAAATAAAAGTATGAAACCCATAAGTCGCTTTAGTTTCATCACTGAATTGAATCTTTCGCCTATACTTTGTCGCTGAGGAGATACTTTGAGGATCGAAACTGATCGAAACTGATCGAAAGCAGACAACATATTTGCTACAGGCAGTTGGTCGAATCACTGGCTGGTATTGCTGTATAGGAAATATTACAATTATGTAAAATTTCACAAGAAATCGCACAATTCGAGACTTGTTTTCCCAAAACTGTGCTCAACGTCCTCTCTGCGTCTCGTTTCCTTGCTTTCTCCACACTTGGACACAAAATTTGCGAACGACACTGTCAGTAACATTGACGACGTACCGTCCAACAACAAAGTCTTTGACTTCTCTGTCCGGTAACTGGAGCGTGAGGTGTATGCGCGCGCGTTCTAATCAAATGCTACTGGAGCTTGAATTGCGACATTTCTTTGGCAACCTGCCAGGTGTTATCTCGCTACGTGTATTTTTCTTTCCACTTTTTTCGCTGGTGTTTGAACTGCCGAGTGCGTTAGCAAGAAACATTGTCACTTTGAAAGAAATCCCATATCTGTAGGCCTATGTTATCTTACCTCTCAGGTCTGTATATTAAAGGACTTCAAGTTTCCCGATAGCTAGTGCTGCCAATGTCTCACCAAAGTCAAACTAGTCATCCAAAGCTTAGAGGGAATGCTAAATGAAAAACAGACAGTTTAGTTAGTTCAGTCCATTTGATCCTTGTGGAGCGTAGGACCTCGACCATTGTCCTCCACTTCCTGCGATCTCTGGGTATCTGAGTTCATTGAGGCTTCTTCTCCAGGTCTGCTTTACCCCACCCCCCTCCACCGGTCTTCGCTAGCCTTGCGGATTCCAGTCTAGCGACTGCCGAGTGATGTTTGAGGCCTTTCCGCAATTTGTGTGTCGGATCATCCCATCCACATTTTCTTTTCCTGATCTGGATTGACACTTGACACTTGCTCGTGGTTTGAAAAGCAGACAGGAAAACGCAGCAAAGTCGTCTGAGTTTGTCTCATACCTTTAAGAGACCTTTGAAAATGGGTCATATCTCGGATATTAAATATTTTTAGCAGTTTAAATTCTTTCTGTGTTTTCTCACCATATGTGATTAAGATGCTAAAAGGTATAAGATTACGTATAATTTAATCAACAAATAATCGTCTTGATCTGAGGGCGGCGTCTAAAATTAGTCTAAGCTTGTCGCAGAATTTAGTTTCCAGAAAATCTAGTCAGAATTTTCACTTTCTGCGGAATTCGTCCTAGTCGAAGGGTGTGTCATGTGTGATATCAGGGTTGCGCAGGATGTCTGTAATTGATTTGCTTCCGGTAAGGTCAATAGCGTTTTAGTCACAGAGACACTCGACTTTCAGCCACGACGTGTTGTCACGCATTTCTCGTTTTGGTCCCGTCCTTGTTTTGTTTTTTGTTTTTTTTTTTTGG
>SMGT01010506.1:992808-1012863 GCA_004794575.1 Lanistes nyassanus
TATAGATCTATTTTTCACCAAATATGCTTGTCTGTTTCAAAGTAAAAGCACATGAGACATGAGAAGCTAAACTGTTTTTTTTTGGGGGGGGGGGCTTACATGTTCTGTCCTTCACACTGTTTATTACGTTTTTGATAAGGTTTCACATTTGAAAAATCAACATATCTGAAACACTTTTAAAATAATGACTATTAATACAGTTTTTAAAAAATTACATTAAGATTAAATTTAATACTGCCTCAGTAGAGCGCGGCTCCAGAGAGCACATCCAAAGACATTAAGGCCACATTATAGCCAGATTCGGAGAACAAAGACCCCCCCCCCCCAACTTCTTGCAGATAAGGAAGACCACAAAAGAAAACAAATAATCTGCACTGTTCATTCTTCACTGGTACATGCTTTGTATTGTGCAAGTTCACGCTCAACTGGTGAGGAAGGAGAGATAGATTCTCTCCTAATCAGACTGCCGGTGGAAGGAAGGTACAAGCTTGAAGTGATTGGCTTCGACGGATCTGAAGCTTGCAGTCTGGTGAAGTTTCGGATCGACTGTGACTTTGTCCCGCCTGACACACAGCCCTTTCCGTCTCAACTGGAAATTGGCTTTGGCTTTGGGGAAACTGCAGTCGAAGCTGGTCTGTCGGAACCATCCCACACGGAAGGACTTGTGCCGGTGACAACTGGCCAAGAAATAGACTTCAGCTTTAAAGTGGAGATGGATGTCGACGTTTCTGCCAGACTTGTTCACGCCACTCGCCCGCCTGAAGGACTTGTGGACAACGTCAGCGTGCAGCGAGAGGAGACAACTGCGACTGTGATTGCCAGATTGCCGGTAGACGACCCGAAGCCTGAGTATTCTCTGGCAGTCGATACCATGAAAATCACGGAAGGACTAGATGGGACAGTTGAAAAATGTTCAAACGTGCTGAACTACTTGTTGACCAGCGATGAGGTTCTGATAGAGACCACAAAGGACACGGCTAAAGAGGTACGGACCCTCGTGTTGTAGATTAAACACCGTCAGACATAGATGTAATCGCTAGGTCCACCCAACAGCACTTAAAAAACGAACGAATACAGCATTGTTTATTTTTAATTGATTCTTACCAGCAAAGGGTATTGGAACATAGTATTTATCCCCTAAAGCATTTACACTTGTCATTCTACACTGAATGTCATTGACCAATGAGTAGAAAAACATGAAGGTAAAGACAGGGAGGAAGAGTGAGAGAGAAAGAAAAGATAGCAGATGTAGCGTAAAAGTGAAAAAAGACAGTTTAGATTTAATTCTATATTTACTGCCCAAAACAATTCAAAACCAGACGCACTTCGGCAGGCTGGTCACGAAACTCTGTAATTACCAAAAGAACATAACTTACGGACCCTTCCGGCGAATACAAACAAATCTCATAGCCCTCATGGACATAGTCGAAGTTCTCACCACGCTCGTCAATGCGCAGTCATCTGGAATTAGATAATTGATGGCTAAAATAGCCAATATACGAAAGACTGTTTGTTGTTTTCTTTTCTGTGATAAAGACCCTTAGTCTGTAAAGCTTGAAGCAATAGTCAAGTGGGTGAGTGATATCTATCACATTTATCAGTCTGGTATGCTTTTGTGTTTAGTGCTGATCAACCTGACAGAGATCAGCTAGCTGCTTTATAACAGACAATTTCACTGGCAACATTGATGACACGGTTCAGCTTGAATTTACCCTTGCTGCTGGCATGTCCGAACTATGTGACTATATTGAAAGCGATGCTGCTTTCACAAGGTCTCTATAAACAGATTGGAATATATTTGTGTTGTTCCATCACCTACCGAATGCGGTTAGCACTGGTCTTTCTATTCTTTTGAGCAGTATATGTGCACACGTAAAATTACTGAAACGAAACGCAATAAACAAAACTATCAATATAAATATGTGTTGTTATTCAAACAACTGCCCATAAATAGTAGAAAAACAGTAATTTTTATTTAATCTTTTCCAAACGGGTAGGACACTTGAAGACTCAGTCGTACCTGCGGAAATTTTCTTTTGAATTCTCGTTCACTCCTTCTTAACGCATTTCACTTCCTGCACTACCGCGTAACGCTCACAAGTGAACAGATGATTCTGTGGAAAGGCCAATTCACTGGCGGCTGTGCGTGTGGGTGGGGGGTGGACTGGGTACGACAAACCTCTACGACAAATATTTTCAGTCATGCTTACATGCTTTATCCTGGAAATGCTTTATAATAATGACGTGCACGTTCTGTTTTCAAGCTGAAACTACAAAGCAGCATAAGGGCTTACGACGCTCTGGCAAAGGACGACGCTACACTGTTTGAAGAAGCCGTCTTTGACTTCGAGACAGCCGAACATCAAGATCCGATATTGTATGAAAAAATAAAGGTCAGGAAAGCGAAGTACAAGCAGATGTTGAAGGAAGTTCGTGTTTCTACAAAAGAAAGAAACCTGGATAAACTAGACACTTCCATCAAAGCGTGCATCTCTGTTAATCTTCAAAGGGGCGACATAGAGGCCGCTAAACGGAAACTTGTTCTGCTGTATAAAGAGGGTAAGGTATTCCTATCATGCGGAAATGAGTTTCGTAAATGGGAAATGAGTTTTGTAAATGGTAAATGGTTATCTGTGAACAGGACCTATCATTCACTGTGTGTGCGTGCGTGCGCGCGTGCGTGTGTGCGCGCGTGCGTGTGTGAGTATGTGTGTGTGTGTGTGAGCTTGCACCTTGCCAGAAGTCCAAAAGTTTCTTGAAGAAGAAAAGCTAAAAGACCTCAAAAAATCATTCACTGTGCGTGCGTGCGTGCGTGCGTGCGTGCGTGCGTGCGTGCGTGCGTGCGTGCGTGCGTGCGTGCGTGTGTGTGTGAACTTGCACCTTGTCAGAAGTCCAAAAGCTTCTTGAAGAAGAAAAGCTGAAAGACCTCAAAGAATGTCTCGATAAGGTGACCAACTCATGCGTCAGTGAGTCGGTGAAGAAAGACACCTGGTTCCAAGATGCACGTGACAGGCATGAAGAACTCGATTTACTGGAAAAGAACAAAGAGAACGTGCGGTCAATGGTGGAGGAGGACATCGCAGATCTCTGCAGACCTCCCGACAAAATCCTCGACGTGATTTTCGCCACTCTCGTGTTGCTGGGAGACAGTCACGTGGAACTTGTTGTAAGTATTTATATACGGGTATCCGAATGTAAGTAGAACTTGATGTAATTATTTATATACGGGTATCCGAATGTGAGTAGAACTTGATGTGAGTATTTATATACGGGTATCGGAATGTGAGCAGAACTTGATGTAAGTATTTATATACGGGTATCCGAATGTAAGTAGAACTTGATGTTATTATTTATATACGGGTATCCGAATGTGAGTAGAACTTGATGTGAGTATTTATATACGGGTATCGGAATGTAAGTAGAACTTGATGTAAGTATTTATATACGGGTATCTGAATGTAAGTAGAACTTTATGTAAGTATTTATATACGGGTATCTGAATGTAAGTAGAATTTTTGATGTAAGTATTTATATACGGGTATCCGAATGTAAGTAAAACTTGATGTAAGTATTTATATACGGGTATCTGAATGTAAGTAGAACTTGATGTAAGTATTTATATACGGGTATCTGAATGTAAGTAGAACTTGATGTAAGTATTTATATACGGGTATCTGAGTAGCAGAATGTAAAGATAAATGACAATACAAGTACTAGACAAAAATATGCTTGTGTTGCCCTGATGAAGGTTGACTCATTTCAGAGTATAAAAATTTAAACGATTTTCGCGAGAACTTCTTATGCATGTCGGTGATTACAGAAGGTGATTACATCATCCGTAAAGACACCTCACTTCATTATTATAAAACACCTATAAAGAAAAGGGAAAGTTCAACATTTACTGTTAGTGCAGAAAATCTCAACAAAGCGTAATTAACTTTTTTCACTGGGAGCAGTGCGATAGTATAAAAACAACACTTCTGTAATCTTACTATTTATTCTCTGAAGGTTGTCCGATAAGACAAAAACAAGACAGCTTCTTGGGGATAAAATGGAATAAAAGAAGCACTTCTGTAATCTTACTCATTACTTCATTCTCTGAAGGTTGTCCGATAAGACAAATCCAAGAGATGTTCTTGGGGACAACGTTTGTTGGAACATGGCTACAAAGTTCATCCCTCTTTGTGACAGACGTGGCAACAAATCTTGACAAAGATGAGCCAACTGTTAGAAAGGATGGGCAGTTATCAAGAGCGGAGCCTGACCCCAGAGCAAGTGAAGATAGCAGAGGAGAGGTTAAATCGACACGCCTGGACGTCTCACCACGATACTATTATTAAAAGGCTGAACGCATCTGTAAGCCGTTCAAAACTCAGTCGTTGAGTATTGGTATTGAGTATAGCTATTGGACTAAATGGTTTTTGGACCAATCAAAATAATCTCCCCTACTCATATGAATGTTTCAAGCAGAAAGTTGAAAGAAGTTTACAAGATCAGTTTATTCAAAGTTGGTTAGAAGATGTAGATACAAAAGACATCTATAAGAACTACAGAATTATTAAAACGTCTTTCACTTTTGAAAACTACCTAAAAATATTGCCCCCAAATCACTACACACCGCTTCTTACCTTCCGACTTTTGAACAACAACTTCCCAGTCCAAACGCACAGAATACAGAGAATACCCAGAGAAGAAAGAATCTGTCATCTTTGTAACAGCAACGACATCGGTGATGAGTACCATTATTTATTTTGCTGCGATAAATTTAAGGATGACCGAAACAAATGGCTACCTTATTACTACAGAAACCGCCCTAATACCTATAAATTTCAGTGCCTATTCTCAACAGGGAGCAAAGGATTGCTTACAAAGCTGTCATGTTTTATTAAAATCTTACTTAAAGACGCTTGTGTACATGGATAATTGTATGTTTGTAGCAAGCTATTGCGAGCCTCTTAAGCTACGTTGTTAATTCGTTTGCTTATCAAAGTGAATTTTTGCTCACCTATTTATTGATTTGTTGTACTGTTGCTTATGTTTTGTCTTCATACCCCACTGAGGGTGAAGGAAGAAAAATAAATAAATAAATTCTGAATTCTGAGTGCGCGTGCAAAATGGCGGAAAACTGTCAAGTAAAGCTATGCGACATGAACTAGCATGACTTGAAACTGAATGTATAGATCTCCATTAAGTCAGTTTATGATGCGTTGACAAAATTTGCATTTACGTTGACAACTACAGCGGCATAGGGAATGTCGGTTTTTAATTTTGCTCGATGCGATTACAGCAATAATATATATACATATTCAGACAAAATATGTCAAGTTTTAAACTAAGTGTAGTTAATCAGTTTTTCCTTTTGAGAAATTTGAAGATATTGTAACAATATGGTGAGATGGAAATAAGTGTTCAGCGACGACAGAATACAAATTTTATTCTTAGCTTTTCCAGAGCATAGATTGGATCAGACGGATACTGCAAGTGGAGACAGCAGGGGGGAGGTTAAATCGACACGACTTGACGTCTCACCAAGATGCTGTTGCTAAAAAGCTGTACACATGGGTAAGGCATTCAAAACTCAGTCGTCGAGCATGCCTGCAAATTGGTGGAGTAAAATTGTAACCATATGATGATATGGAAATAAGTGTTCAGCTACGACAGAATACAAATTTTATTCTTGGCTTTTCCAGTGCATCAATAGGATCAGACTCCATGAGTTGAGAAAAAAGAAAAACCAGCCTGGCTGAAATTCACAAGAGTGGAGAAGGATGAAGGTCCAAGCCTCTCTTACTTCTCATCCACATTTAAATATTAATTATACTGACTCAGTGTTTCACTATTGTTTTCATCGTCTAGCACCTTTACTAACACATTTTAACTAACATTTTTATTATCGGTGATGAAGCTTGCAAAGAATACATGATCTTTTTCGATGAACTGATTGCCAGAAGAACACAATTTCCCAACATCGTTTTGACAAATGTTCTTGTTTTTGAAATGTCTTATAACTATTTATTTAGAATATTACCGTTGATCATTCTATATATTCTAATATCAGGTATTCTCATTATCGAGTGGTTAACCACACCTTCTTTTCTTGTGACCAATAACACAAAACTATTACCTTATTTTTAGTACACTTTACTGAAGTGAAGAATAAGACCGAGAAATGTCAGAATTCCATATAGTTTATCATGGGGGGGGGGGGGGGGGTAAATACGAAACCTGCGTAAAAAATTCAGGCTGTACTTAAAGTACAAGCAATATTTGACAAAATTCATTACGAATCAGGATTGCTCCAACAAAATACAACATTCTTTTTAACGTTGTTTTTAAAAGCGAATCTTGAGTATTGTCTTGTAATTTAATTCAGCAACTAGTTAAAATATTTGCTTAAAGAGACACTCGTATCACCAAGACATCCAAAGGAACTTTTTTGACTGAATTCGCGTGTCTCGATCGAAATTAGTCGAACCTTACCAAGTGTCTACTGCCGGCAGACCAGGTGACACAGTCTTCTGGAATCAGTTTTTAAAATCCCTGACCAGCATTAGAATGCACGATTATGATTGGCCTTAATTTCATACGGTATATAGTACCCAGAGTATAGTACGCTTTCAGTATATTATTTCATTATATTTATATAAACAAAATATATTTTGATGATAAGGATGAGCACACAATGATATAGTGAACCCATGTGAATAGCTCATACGGATAAACCATACCTGCCTTTTCTTTGTAAATTTGCGCATAACGCTTCTGACCTAGTGCTTCTGAACACCTTTACACAGGTATGGATGTACAGTAAGGTCCATGAAGGGCCGGTTGCATGGACAGTCGTATATTTTGTCCACACGCAAAGCTGCGGATAGAAAACACAGGGCCAGTCCGCCTCGTGACCGTGCGTATTATTAGGACAGAACCCGACACTGATGCATCCCGATCCAGCTGTCGGGGGCTGAACGTTTCGCCTCATCTTATCAGGATTTCTTTCAAATATTTCTTCTCTTCTGTGTGCGTGAAGAACAGTGTATCAGAGTTGTCTACCTTAGTTTGGATTTACGCTTCTTAATTTTTCAAATAAATGCTTTTAATCTTGAAGGTGTTTGCTAGTTATAATCGCTACAGTTTTCTGTCTTTTCTATCCATGTTCTCAGTATTTTTCTTGTATCCTTTTGATTAGCCTTTATTTGTTCACATCTGCACGCGCATGCGCTCAGCTGAGTCACACACACGATGGATGTTGCGTGTTCTTTTTCGTTCCGACCTTCGCTCCACGAACTGCCAACACGAGGCTGACAGCAAAAAACCTGAGGGTTATAAAATACATGACACTCCGTGTTTATGAATGAAGTTACACGTCCTGACTCCGCTCAGATTCGCCTTATGAATCGGTTTACGGCAATGGTTATTGTAAGAGGTTAATTTTTGTTCTTTCCACTTGTTTCGTGGGGAGACATCAAGGAGTAATATCTGAATTACAAGAAAACCAAAACTATTTCGACGAAAACAAAGATTATTTTAACAAGAAACATTGCTTAGTTGTCATGTGTGCCGCCGAGTTAATATTCACCTAATATTGTTAACGTTACCTACCTACCTACCCACCAACCCTTTGTTCCTACTGAAGTTCTTAAAATAATAATCAGTATTTTCTAATAATTATCCAGTGTTTAAAAATCCCACCTTCACATAGATCGATAAAAAAGAGCTAGGAATGTAGTCTTAAAAAACGGAACAATAATTGATCTTCATTAGAAACGGTATTCAAGCGGACATTATTACAGACAATAGCTTCCCGGCAGTTACATGTCCGTTCGTCACCTAGTCTAGTCTGTACACGTATTTCTATTGTTAACAACAACAACAACAACAACAACAACAACAACAATTCTTCGGTGTCAGTTGCCTTGTTGTGAGTCCTTGTTATCGTCATGCACGCTAGATCAGGTTTCGACAGAACCTACGCCAAGCTTCTTTGTTCTGTCTGCTGTACTATATCTGACCGAACACACACCGAGCCATTCCCAAATACAAGCTCACCGGCTGTCAAATCTTCTTTAAATATATCCACAGGAAAATACTCTTGCCAACTCGCCGTCTCGTGGACGACTCGATTTTGACGTGTTCAAAGCACAACTGATAAAAATCGCCACAGAAGGATGCAACGCCCAGGTACTGCAGCAAACACTAGGAAACAAGAAAAGTAACTCCACACAGCTTTACTGAAAATTTCTTGTTCACAGTAGAAATCCACACTTTGATTTCTATGGGACGATGTAAGATCGAAAATATTTACCACAGGCTAATCAGGCGCGCAAGGTATTCCAACGCACAGTACAAATTCCACATTTCCCTTACACTCCCAAAACACGGCCAGACTCTGTCGTCCCTCCTCTTCAACTCCCTTGTATCCTTTTTACTCTCTCCCCACTTCTGAACAGTACTCACCCGTACTCACTCCATCCTCTTAAATGCCGACCGTGCCGCATACCTGCAGTACGGTAGACATTTCCTCCTGTTGCCAACCTACCGCATGAGGGGCTGCGGAGACATTTTACAAATTTTTTGAACCGAAAGCGGTTCGACAAGGGATGTAACTGGTGTTTTCTTATAGCGGAATCATTTTTCAATGGAGTTCCTTCCATTACACTACACAACACACGACTTCTTTTCAACTGTGATCGCAAAACCAAGTGATCTTGTTTGGTAGTTTGTGAGACGATCGCGACCGCCATTTTGCTTGAGTCACTTGGATAACTTTTCAACGCAGCATTTTGCCAGAATTCACACTGGATGGACTTCAGGTAAGAATCATTTTATTGTTTTTGTTGTTTTTGATTTTTGTCAGCCTGTTTTGAAATTATGTTTTTATCGGTGATAGATACATAGATACTTAGAGACCATAGGGGAAGTCAATGCGGAAAATCCACGTAGGCGCTTACAGTGATTGCATCTTACGCCAAACAGTAAGTACTATTTAAATTTTTTATGAGTTAGATCACGTGACGTAGAGGACGCTGCAGAGAGACGAATATAGTGGGAAGCGGGATCTTTTTCCTTGGGTTTTTGGTCTGTTCGCACTGGCCATCTTACTGCAGCTATCAGTCTCGTGGTTCTTTCAGTACATTGCTCAGAAATAGAGCCCCACCCTCTTATAGTTCACAGTCCTGATAAGCACCCAGTCTGCGTCGGGATGTCAAGCAACCAATTACCAACCTATAGAACCGAAAGTAACTGAAGAGGAAAATAATATGGTTCATCATAAACCGTCTCCACAAAAGTACGAGTTTCACCATCTGATTACCCTTCGGTATAGCAGTGCAACTTTTGTTGGTGGTGGTACTGGTGGGGTTGGTTGGGAAGTGGTGGTGGTGGTGGTGGGGGGGGGGGAAATGAATAAAATAGACTGGACACGTCCCCTGTGTTATATACTTCAGGAAAGGCCAGACGTGTAGCCATGTCACTGCATTGCTTTTCTTTCTCAGAAAAGGCAAAATAACTGATAAAAAACACCGTAAAACGATATAATAAATATATTTATGAATACAGATCCATGGGAGTGTAACTGGTAGAGATAACTAAAAAATAACTTACATTAACTAAACCCTTTCCGTAAACAAATTACTGTAACAGCATTTCATAAGCATTCAATAATTTTTGTGAGCAGATTGTTCCTGAGTTCAAAGACTATTACAGGGAAACAATAAGTAAAAGAAGTAAACACATCTCTTAACTTAGACCTCTGGAAATTTTACTTACATATCTTCCAAAGCAACAGCAATACTTATTTTATGAATACTGTATATAAACAATAAATGTATCTACATTCCCTTTCCCTCGTCTTTAGCGAAACTGTGTCGCTTCCACTTTTCACAGTCCCTCAGTTCATTTTTCCAGACTTCTGATTGGTGTCTTTACTGTCCTATTTCCACTAATGATCGTTGGATCACCCTAGTCCTGTTTATAAACTCTCACCCCCGGATTCGCCGCATGGACATTATCAAAGTTCAGGCTTTATGCAGGAAATGTCGGTGGCATCAGATATCGTAATTTCGAAGGGGAAAAACTCAACAAATATGCATTACCCTTTAAAAATGAAATAAGATATCGTATATCAAAATTTGTTAATAAAATCCATTTTTTCTGGTCTTCGGGTCTTAGGTGATTTCATAAGGTTTCGTTAATCCTTTTGACTCCAAGCTCTTTTCTCATCCGGTACACGTTGACAGTTCACGTGCACTGAAAACCAAAACATAAACACATATTTGACTTACATCAAGAACAGCTTCCTTACATCGTGTTATTCTCTAGGACAACATTTCAAAAAGGAGAGAGAGAGAGAGAATGATAGAGAGAGAAAGCCGAAAGTTCGTTATTATAGGCAAGTGAGCGAAGCTATGTCTTAGAGACAGATAATCCTCTCGGTGAACTGAAAAAAAAATCCATCCGAAATCGAATGGTGAGGAGAAACCCTCCGACTTACCCAGAAATACAACTTTCTGGCCACCAAGTTATCGTCGAACGCTCCAGTCCAGCGGTCTAAAATGCCTGCTGCTTTCTGCACTTGTTGGGGCGTCAGATAGGTGTCGTCAAATGTAGAGATCCTGGTGAACAGCTTTCTGCTGTCCTCTTCCAGCTTCAGTCAGATGTTTTGCCAAGACTGGAGAGAGAGAGAGAGAGAGAGAGAGAGAGAGAGGGAGAAAGAGAGTCTCTAGAATACACTGCAAAACTGTGAAAATGCATTGTTCGCTGACTTTAACTTTTCAGCCTCTCTCTTACATCCTTTATTCCCCAATACCCAGACAGCCCGACATATTGCTACAAGATCGCCACACCATCGCTTTCAACATGTGCGATGTCATGACTCGCGGGTGGTTGGGGTGGGGCAGGTACAAATGTGCGATGTCATGACTCGAGGCGGGGGAGGGGAGCGGGGGGTGCGGGTGGGGGAAATGTGCGATGTCATGACTCGTGCCAAGAAGGGGTAGGGATGGGCGGGTTGAGGCTTCAGATCATGACGCCTCGGCTTTGACTGGCTAAACAGAATGTGACTTTTTCATGTTTTTTATTGAATGAAAAAACCCTGACAGCGCCGGGTCCCCTTGCTAGTGTTCAACTATTACTCCACGTGTAAACAAGGAGTACGAGGAAGAGAGCGATGAGAACGGTGAACAAAGGCCAGTGTGCACTGTGAGGTAGTTCAGTCCACAGTAGCGTAGCTGAGTCGCTTAGTGGACGGACAAACAATCTGTATAACACACCGCGATTAATGAATATTCTATTCAAATAAATGGTTTATTAGTTTGTCACGTGCCTAATGATAAAAACTCGGTTCGTCGTGTAGTTCCAGATAAAGTTTCCTTGATGTATCGAAATAAACAGTCATGTAACCGACTGATATTCCTTGATGTATTGAAATAAACAGTCATGTAACCGACTGATATTACACGTGTGAACATTCGAACGAGTGGCAAGAAAGTTGTGACGGTGCTGGCGTGTCGTAACGCGAACCCTCTCCCAATATCGTTTAGAAAAATGTTTTAAAGTGAAACCAATGAACTAGGCCAAATTAAAATTGACAAAAAACAGAACCAGTTACTTAATCTTCACTGCTATCAGGACACTCTTATGACACTCGGTTTTTAAAATAATTTTTAAGCATATGTATATGCCTGGCAGATTTATGCGTGTCGTTAGGGCGTTAAATAGCAATCTGCAGACTTAACTGTCCGGCACATTCGGAATCACTTGTTGTCCTGTCAACGATAGATGTCAGCGAGGAGGCTAATAGTTCTACCAAAAACGTCGCACCGCAAAATGCATGCAAGTGTAAAAATGTTCAATTCTCAGGCTAACTTTACATTAATCTATGCCAAAGGTGATATGTACAAACACTACTAAATTATCTCCTTGGAACTCGAAAACAAGGCTTCTGCATGCAGCCGCTGTTACCCCTAGACCTGTCCTCGCTTTTATGAATGAAATCGCGCCTCTTGAACCGTCTTTGTCTCTAAGGTCTTTGCCCCGTAGTGCCCAGAGAAATCCCGACGGCTAGCCCTGTAAACAGGTGCTACATGCAACGAAACTACATGCGATAAAAACCCACAAGCCTCTGTATCGGTAACAAGCACGTGTCACTGCTTTAGTTTGGTGCAGTTGCTTTGAATGAGACTGTTTTTATTCTATTGCATTTAAAACAAAGGAACTGGACCAAGCTAGAAAAGGACAAAGACGAAGACAATTTACATGTTTCGGGGCACTGGCCCTTCATCAGGACGACACAAAAACGACGAAAAAACGAAAAAGAAAAAGAAAAAGACTTAGTTCCAGTAGATGTGGCGCGTGGGATGCGTAGCAGGAGATTGTCGTCGTGATGAAGGGGTAGTGCCCCGAAACATGTAGTTTGTCTTCGTCTTTGTCCTTTGTTTTAAATTTAATTTGGACTTTCCTCCAAGCGTCAGTCACTTGTTTTTCTTTTAATGTATTGCAATTTTAAATTTAACTGGGCGTACTGAACCTTACATTTCAGTTTTATATCGATTGAGGTCAAGTCAAAGCACTTTACCTATGACCTTGTTCGTGTCAGATTCCATTTTCTGGGAAACAGCAACTGGGTCATGCAGATACATATAGATAAATATAGCGTACTGATCACAAGGCTAGGCTTGCTCAGACCGGCTGCCGCCTCTGACTTCCATTCAGTTGCAGCTGTCGTCGTGTCGGGCGGTAAGGTGAGGGCTATTTTATTCTGAAAATAGAATCAGTAGAGAACTTGATTGGAAATCGAATTTAATTTGATAATTAACAGAAATGCCCATTCGTCGACATGTCGGTACGCCTACTTCTATTGCTATTGTCGGCAAAAAGAGTGTCCTAAGCTGTACAAAATATAGTGACGACGTGGCCATTGCGCCAAACTAAACGCAACACAGATGCAGCGTACGTTTGCCTTCGATCGCCGTGCTTGTTTGTAAATGTAACTTTTGTTCTCTTTTCTTGTCCTGCAGCATGCTGTTGCCGTGCTGGAAAAGGGTCATCTGGCCTCTATTTGATCTAGTAGAACCTGACTTCCGTTCAGGCATAAAACAAATATGTCGATTGCAATGACTGTGTCATATTCATTATTGTATATAATTAATTTGCTTATCAGCGTCTTCGAAAACAGCTTTGAGCTATGTTCAACCAGTAGTTCGCGTTGAAACAACAATGTCTGTGCCTGGCACATTCATTGATATCAATAAAACACACTCTCTCTCACTCTCTCTCTCCAAGCACAGACTGAGAGCACAAAATGCCCCTTTAGTCGTACTGGGAACTAAGGATTGACAGTTTGTCACTGATAGATGACAAATGAATCAACCATTTTAGTAGCCACCAGCCGTTGCCCCCTTCCCACCAAACCTGAAGCACATTTTTTCGATAATCCTTATTGCGAGACAAATAGAAGGTACGCTATCTGCACGTCAGTGCTAGAGAGACCATAAAACGTCAAATCTGTGTTCAAAAGACGATTAAAGTTTTTTTTCTGTAATCTTTGACTGGGGCACCCCGAGCTTGTTCTACGAGATCGCAAGCAGGACTGAATCTATCAAACGCCGATCAGGGACAACTTGTTTATCTGGAGATCGGAAGTGCTTTCTCGTAGGGGATAATGCATTTCGTGACATGCAACACCTGGTAGAGGTGTTATCAAAGCTCTACGTGTCAAATTTTGATCCTGTCACCCACCGCATCACCCGCCCCTCGTGTTTGCTGTTTGGGGATTATCCCCTAATCAAATAACAGTTGATTGACGCAGGCTGGATAAAACAACAACAACAAAAGCAACAACATTTCATTTTTTTCAGTCAAACACTGATTAATGAAGTCTTATCTAATTGAGATAAAAGTTTCCTTGGGTTTTGTATCAGTTCAACAACTTTTACAATACCATGCTTGTGCTTATACCTGTTAAACACCCACACTTTTTCAGTTACTAACTTTTCATTTCAAGAACTTATTACAAACATTCGAAGACCAGATGTTAAATGTCTTACGTATTCACCAGCTTTACCAAAGGTGCTGACAACAGTCTTTCAACTGCCCACGTTTTGGAAATGAGCAAGGTCAGAATTCATTTCATTTTTTCTTAAATGTTTGTTTTGGGCGAGTTTGTTCAGGTGAAATATATATATATATGTGTGTGTCTAAAATATATGTAATTTAATATATATGTGTAATATATACTAAAAACTATAAGAAACTGAGGGAGTTGGTAATTTTATTTGAATTTTTTAGTTTCGTTCAATCGAGTTTGAATCGATCAGTTTTAGAGTTTCATTTGGTTTTCAGTATTCAGTATATTTTGTATTGAGTGAATTTATAAATACACACACGTGTGTGAGTCTATTTCCGTCTGAAGTAGTGAAACACAGTGGCTATATTTTCAAGTTCGTGTTGGATGCGAAGGCACTAAAACTGACAGCAGATAGTGTTATCAGGCGTGGTCTAGATAATTATCACAAGACTGCGCAGTCCCCACATTTAGATGTCACAGCAAACCGATGATTAGATTGAGAGAGTAGGGGTTTTCTAACGGAATGCAATACTCATATGTACTATTGTGAAAGCCATGTTTTTAGCTAATTCAGGTCATTGTGTACAGCAAAACCACTGACAGCATCTCTCAGTTGACACACTGTCACATAACCCTACACCATGGGCAGGATCACAGGATCTGCATAAAAGATCGCAAGCTGTTGTAATTCCGACATTTGCGTGCTGGTTTCTGTGACTGTGTGAAAAGGTGAACGAGGTCAAGCTATCTGCACTAAGCCAGGCAGGGGGTCAAGTCTTCGCCAAGCTTGAATTTTTTTCTTTTCTTCCGGTTCGTCTACTGGAACAGTGTCTGGGAATTCTTACCCTTTTAAGTGCGGGAGATGAGGGCACCACCAAGGTTATGTAGCCTTAATAAGGTGGGTTTTACTGTCTCACCAAAGTAGATTTCTGTCATTACGCTGACGTGCTGCCGGCTTTTGTTGTCTCCCCTGACAATACGTCCAAGCGTCGTCACTCGGCCTTTGCTGTCATCTGCCATTCACACGTCTCGACACCGACAACATCTCGTGTCTACTTTCACAGTTTATTGCTTGAGTTTGCTAACTAGTAGATGGTGTCATAAAGTGACGCTTTGTAGAGGTCATGGCTTGACCTATACTTGTCAGTTGTGGTGGTAAGTCAACGAGATGCGCATGCGCAGCGACTTGGTAAGTCGATCACAATTAGACGCAATCGATCGCAAAGAAGACCACAATCGATCACAATCGGACCATTTGTGACCGATTATGTCTTACTGTTTTTATTTTGATTTTTTATTACCGTCCCTTCTTGAAGCGAAAGTCTCTGGCTCAGTACTGCCTATGCTCTCTAGAGAATATGATCTCTGTGTGTGACTGATTTACATAAAATTAATTTAGGGTACAAGCTGATCTCCCTTCAGACGTTTTGTCTAAATGTAAGGATCAAGAACTGTGGAAGTGCGAAGATTGGTATCCGCCCCTCTGCCCCCCTACACGTCTCAAGAAGGAAATCCTTCGAGATGAAGACTTCAGGGATGTGGACTCAAGGGCTATGAGAGTAAGTTCCCTTTGTACAGAGCAAGCATATTTTATTCAGCATCACCCTTTACCAAATTTGTACTTGTTTGTATTATATCAAAAAGAAAGAATTATGAACGAAGTGTGCAGAAAATATCGAAGCTGGAATAATCCCTTTTCCTTCTTCCTATTCTATACATTTCTTTAAAACTACCTAAAATTTCCACTTCGCATGAAAAGGATCTTTTGTGACGTTTATGATGGTCATCAGTTCAGCACGGTCATATTCCACTTACAACAAAGTTTAACTTTTAATACTAAAACCATGGTTCTCAGCGGCATTACACAATTTCGATGCGTACTACTTCAATTTCTAATCTTTACACTGTGACGATGAAAATTATCTGTATGAATTACTAACTTCTCAATCAGTCGTGGAGGTTTGGGGGGGGCGAGGAGTGTGTGTGTGTGTGTGGGGGGGGGGAATGTGTGTTGTGTGTACTTTGTGTGTCTGTGTGTGCGCGCGTGTGATTGAGTGAGTGGGAAACTATATGACATGGTTCAATGCACGCAATCTTTGTAGAATTCCTGTGTTCCTATTTTTTCTTTAACTAACGGACTTGTTTTCAGGCATCCCGTTCATTAACAGAAAGCTTCCGTGTGCTCATAGAGTACCTGACAAAAGATCTTCATTCCGACCTACAAAGACTAAAGGGTATTTTCACGTGGATGGGTGCTCAAAAAATCGGGATTGAAGGAGTGAATGAAGATTGCAAAGATGTCAACAGTCCACTGTATTACTTAAAAGACGATTCCTTCATTCATGTACTGTTTGCCAGGCTGTGCAGGTAAAAATAAAAAATTAATACGTAGGAACATATATTTGAAACAAATTACCAAATTACGGACAGTTCTAAAAATACCAGTTTTTACTCTGATTTTAAATAATCGTAATTATACAGCTACATATTTGAGCAACAAAGGAAAATCTGTCTACAGAAAATGACGAATTTTCATTACATAAATTTGTATCGCCTGTGATCCAAGTACCGTTACTGCATTTCCCAATGCTTACATTTCTTATTATTAGGGAAGCTCGGATTCCATGTATACTTGTTAACGGCAAGGCAAAAAGTGCTTCTTACGAGACCGGTGATGACAAAACTGGCTCTAACAACACCTGGGCTGTCGTCTACGTGAAAAGCAGCTGGCGTTTTGTGTTTCCTCGTTGGGCGTTTATAGCGGTATGTGACTACCACAAGGGAAACTGGACGCTGATTGAGGCCAGCGGAAAACCCTTGAGGCAAAGGTATTATAGCAGTCTGATATTGTGTGTGTATGTGGTGGTGGTGGGGGTGGGGGGGGGGCCTCAGGCTACCGACTGTTAGGTTTTGTTATGTTCTCGAAGTGGAAAGCTTATTGCAAATGCTGTGGAGAACCAGACTTTAAGTCTTTGATGAATAGAGAGTGAAGTTAACACAGTGTGCATTCTCCTTCAGGCTCACAGACAGTACTGGAATCACGATATCTCGTGTCAAAGAGTTTTGGTTCCTTACTGACCCTGAAGAGATGAACTGCTTCTGCCATCCCAATGATGATGACAAACAGCTTTTGACACATACCTGGACAGAGCAGAAATTTTATTCTCTACCTCACTACACAACTGAGTATTTCAAGTCCGGGTGGAATCTGCTCAGCCCCACGAAATGCATTATAAAATCCAACCGTGGATTCTGTGAAGTAGAATTTAAACCACCTACATCAAACAGTACACTAAAATACAAATTGCTTTTTAAAGAAAAACACTCCGGGAGTCGACTGTCCGAGAACATACAGACAGAGCCCTACGTCAGGAGGTAAGGAATCACACGTATTTTTATCGATTTCCTTATTGCGAATGTCTTCTTATATTGATTAATATTTCCTAGTAAAGAAAAATGTTCCAAAATATCTTTAGTAGCTAAATGTATACCTACCATCAGGGGTCCCATAAGAGCCCATTACGGTGTCTCCATTCCCATGATATTGCCCACCATTCTCTATATTGTCACTTTTTTCATATAGTGGTTTATTTTTTCAAGGCTTGAACAGAGGTTTATTTTATTGGACTTTAGTCGCTCTATCAGATTTATCAAACATAAAGAAGTTCATTATAACTTGTGATTTCCAGATCATAAGTATAGATCTATTTTTCACCAAATATGCTTGTCTGTTTCAAAGTAAAAGCACATGAGACATGAGAACCTAAGTTGGGGTGGGGGGTGCGGGGTTATATTTTCTGTCTTTCACACTGTTTATTACGTTTTTGATAAGGTTTCACATTTGAAAAATCAACATATCTTAAACAGTTTTAAAATAATGACTATTAACACATTTAAAAAAAATATATTAAGGTTAAATTTAATACTACCTCAGTAGAACGATGCTTCAGAGAGCACATCCACAGATATTAAGGCTACATTATAGCCAGATTCAGGGAACAAAGACCCCCCACACACACTTCTTGCAGTTAAGGAAGACCACAAAAGAAAACAAATAATCTGCACTGTTGATTCTTCACTTGTACATGCTTTGCATTGTGCAAGTTCACGCTCTGCTGGTAAAACTTACAATTGCATCCATTTGTTTATCTGACGTTCAAATCCTTTAGCTTTAAGAAAGGACAGAGAGAGTCTCTCTTAATCAGACTGCCGGTGGAAGGAACGTACAAGCTTGAAGTGATTGGCTTGGATGGATCTGAAGCTTGCAGTCTGGTGAAGTTTCGGATCGATTGTGACTTTGTGCCGCCTGACACACAGCCCTTTCCGTCTCAACCGGAAATTGGCTTTGGCTTTGGGGCAACTGCAGTCGAAGCTGGTCTGTCGGAACCATCCCACACGGAAGGACTTGTGCCGGTGACAACTGGCCAAGAAATCGACATCAGCTTTAAAGTGCAAATGGATGTCGACGTTTCTGCCAAACTTGTTCACGCCACTCGCCCGCCTGAAGAACTTGTGGACAACGTCAGCGTGCAGCGAGAGGAGAAAACTGCGACTGTGATTGCCAGATTGCCGGTAGACGACCCGAAGCCTGAGTATTCTCTGGCAGTCGATACCATGAAAATCACGGAAGGACAAGATGGGACAGTTGAAAAATGTTCGAACGTGCTGAACTACTTGTTGACCAGCGATGAGGTTCTGACAGAGACCACAATGGACACGGCTAAAGAGGTACGGACCCTCGTGTTGTAGATTAAACACCGTCAGACATAAATGTAATGTAGGTCCACCCAACAACACTTAAAAAACGAACTAAAACATGTACACTTGTCATTCTACACTTAATGTCATTGACCAATGAGTAAAAAAACACGAAGATAAAGACAGAGAGGAAGACTGAAAGAGAAAGAAAAGAAGAAAAGATAGCAGATGTAGCGTAGAAGCGAAAAAAGAAGTTTACATTTAATTCTAAAAAGAACGTTAAATATATACTGCTCAAAACAGTTGCACACTCAGTCGTGCCTGTGGAAATATTCTTTTGAATTCTCGCCCAATCCCTCTTAGTGAACGCATTTCACTTCCTGCACTACCGCGTAACGTTCACAAGTGAACAGATGACTCTGTGGAAAGGCCAATTCACTGGCGGCTGTGCGTGTTTGGGTGGGGGGTGGACTGGGTACGGCAAACCCCTATGACAAATATTTTCAGTCATGCTTACATGCTTTATCCCGAAAATGCTTTATAATAATGACGTGCACGTTCTGTTTTCAAGCTGAAACTACAAAGCAGCATGAAGGTTTACGACGCTCTGGCAAAGGACGACGCCACACTGTTTGAAGAAGCCGTCTTTGACTTCGAGACAGCCGAACATCAAGATCCGATATTGTATGAAAAAATAAAGGTCAGGAAAGCGAAGTACAAGCAGATGTTGAAGGAAGTTCGTGTTTCTACAAAAGAAAGAAACCTGGATAAACTAGACAGTTCAATCAAAGCGTGCATCTCTGTTAATCTTCAAAGGGGCGACATAGAGGCCGCTAAACGGAAGCTTGTTCTGCTGTGTAAAGACGGTAAGTGATTGTTTCCGTTTATAGCAATAGAAGTAGCATATTCCTATTATGCGGAAATGAGTTTCGTAAATGGGAAATGAGTTTTGTAAATGGTAAAAGGTTATCTGTGAGCAGAACCTATCATTCACTGTGCGTGCGTGCGTGTGTGCGCGCGCGCATGTGTGTGTGTGTGAACTTGCACCTTGTCAGAAGTCCAAAAGTTTCTTGAAGAAGAAAAGCTGAAAGACCTCAAAGAATGTCTCGATAAGGTGACCAACTCATGCGTTATTGAGTCGGTGAAGAAAGATACCTGGTTCCAAGATGCACGTGACAGGTATGAAGAACTCGACTTACTGGAAAAGAACAAAGAGAACGTGCGGTCAATGGTGGAGGAGGACATCGCAGATCTCTGCAGACCTCCCGACAAAGTCCTCGACGTGATTTTCGCTA
>SMGT01010507.1:3226-22763 GCA_004794575.1 Lanistes nyassanus
AGACACTTGAATTTGTATAAGTTATTATAAGTAACTCGACCTCTGAGAAGGATGATGATCTACTGTGAGAGACACTTGAATTTGTATAAGTTATAATAAGTAACTCGACGCCTGAGAAGGATGATGATCAACTGTGAGAAACACTCGAATGTGTATAAGTGTAATAATTAACTCGACCTCCGAGAACTTTGATGAACATTGTGAAAAGAAATGCTTAATCTGTGTAGGTTTTTATGAGAGACTCGAACTCTTTGAGAAGAAACCCGTTTTTTCCTGTGATGGTTTGGATGACCATTAAGTTAAGTGAGAAGCGCTAGATTTTCTTTGTGCAAACGTGTATTGTTAGGACGGTGCGTGAGAGAAGATGTTAGTGGAGAGATGCGTGGTTAGTTGTGTGTTTAGTTGGAGTGTAGTGAATAGTTGAGTGCAGTTAGATAGAAGTCGATGCGTGTATCAAGGTGTTAAGTGCGTGAGTATCAGAGAGCGAGTGCGAGAGTGTAGTTAATAAATAAGGCCGGGTCCTTTTTAGAAAAACTACATTGTCTCGTTGCGTTGTGTTGTGCGGAGTTGTGTGTAAAAGAACACGCCCCCACACCCTTGGTCGCTTGGAGAGAGTGAGATAGGTGGCCGAGAGAGTGTGTGTGACAACTAGGAACCTATAGGCGGATGCAGAATATGAAATCATGCAAAACTCCTCAACAATGCCGACTGCGGCAGAAGCAATAGTTATCAAGAGAGAACCAGAATTTACCTACAAATACCTACCTGCAAATTTGAAAAGCATCTACTGTAGAGCGCTACAAATTTCTGGAAAGTAGCCAAAATGTAGCGAACTATATGTATATATTTGAAGTCGCGATTCAATTTTTTCAGTAGCGAGAAAATCCTGGTCTTTATCGTTTGCAGACAGACGACATGAATGATCGAGCATACAGACGCACGAACACTATACTACATTCATCAAACAGTCCCACACAGGGCTGTCGCCTGTCCTGGACAGAGCACCGGCCCTTTTGGACATCCCGACGTGACTGGGGTGTAGGGGAGGAGGATAGCCAAGCCCTTCGGACAGAAACGGTCATGGTGGGCCCCCTTATCTTATCAAGGTTTGGCTCCAGTCCACAGCTTGAAACAGGGAGGAAACACTGAGGTCGTTAAGTGAGAAGGGAGTGGGGGGTAAACTGATGCAGCAGCTGAAAACCGGTAAAACCCAGAGAAAGTGGACAGAAGGTGGAGAAATCTCAGGCAGATTGTTTCATCTCTCTTTATCCATTCACGCCTTTTTTTTTTTTTGCACCCAACTTAGGGGGCCCCTAAGCCTTGGGGGCCCCGGAACTTTGTACCGGCTTCCCCCCACCCTCTCGACGGCCCTGTGAGTATCTAGCATTCGAGAGAGAAAGAGAGAGAATGTAACAGGCCTACAGTGTAGTTGTTCTGTTACCCTGTGTCAGTCTGAGAATTCAGGATGCATTTCACTTGTACAGTTACAATATGCTGCATTGATAGTGCCTTAAAACATTTACTGAATTACACTATAAATAACTAATGTAACTAGCTTTCAGCGCTTTGTAGAGTTGTATTCGACGTCACTTCGACGTTTAACAACAGCCAATACTCCAAATATAATGTGCTTCTGTGCATGTATGAACATTTTTCAAAAGTGTTGGAATAACAAAATAATTTTGGACAATAAGGCAAACAATAAATCATTATAGCACCAAAAGTTCACCTGGGTACAAGTGGCTTATGTTCTCTCTCTCTCTCTAAGAGTACTGATCACTGCTAGCATCTTTTAACATAAGTGAAGCATCCATACATAAGAGGATTCAGAGATGGGATGCAATGTATAAACAAAAATGAGTTCCACGCTATAGCAAAAATGTATTCCGTCGCTTTGTTTTCGTTCTTTAAAAAAATATAAACAGTAAAATCTATTAACTGTAAATGACAATATCCGTAATAGTTATAATGGTGACAGAAGAAAGTACGTCAACAAACAACACAAACAAATGAGCTGACGCTCTGTGATGTGGCTGTGGTTAAAAGCTTGGCACCCGTTTTGCTCTCCTTCTGCCGCACTCTCAGCAGGTCCTCGTAACATGGCGGCCCACGCTGCCCAGCGCTTGCCTCGTACGCGCTCCCGTTATATTTAATTCCGTGGAATTAGGTCCATGTGAATGGTCTTTTCTCTCGTCAAATCAAATCTCTAATCGATAAAAGGAAATATCAATTAGTGTAGTCGAATCTCGAATTGAAACCCGAAAGAATATTTGCGATCGTTGTGTCGTCATTAATTATTTACAAATATCTTGTCAAACTCTTTGCCTACGACGTAGATAGTATACTATCTACAGCCTATCATACCCTTGAGTCTGCGCTGCTTGCATAATTGCATAAGTTTTCCTGCCTTACACCGTTAAATGCGTCGCTGCAAATTTTTTAATCCGTAGAAAGTATGCAAACAGCGCAGACTCAAGGGTATGATAGGCTGTAGATAGTATACTATCTACGTCGTAGGCAGAGTTAAAAAACTGCCTTCGCAAGCGGAGAAAATCGTTCTCTTTCTACTGCAATGTAACCGTTCACATCGTCGTAATTTCAAAACCAAACTTTAACCTTCCCTAAATTGCCGAAAAGCTCATTTTGACAGAGAGATCGGAGGGTAAACAATGGGAGGGGGGGCAACAAAAAGCCATGGGTAACTGACGTGTGTGTTAGATTGTTGTCGCTTGAGAAGAACACGTGGTTTCATCATTCACCCTATTATTACATTCCACCACGTGGTGTCAGTGGTGCAAAACGTTAATGTATAATCTTTGTAGTACAGGAGGGTCGGTTTTCGCACATTTTGCAGCTGGTCTTGTATATTTTTAGAAAAGGTTTTATTAGATTATCATTCTTTATTTTTTACTTTATTTTTATTGCATTCTGTTTGAGAAATTTGTTGTTCATCTATTTTATGTGGGGTACATTTCGGACGGAACTTTTTTTTTGGGGGGGGGTAGTATGTAGAAAAATGAAAGTCATTTGTTAAATATTCTCTCTCGTGTCTGTTATCTTCTGTAAATAAATTTATTTATTTGAAAAAGAACAGGGGCCCTCAATCTGTGTAAGGGTTTGCTTCCTTTTCTGGGTAGACATTATAAATATATTATGTATAGATATGTGCATATTCTAGTAAAAATTTCCATGTCATGTTGACGTAAGTATTTCTCTTTTTAGTGCCGTGGACTGCAATCTCGATAGTTAGAACATCATCCTGCTTTGGCTATGAGTCTGCTTACACCTTGTGGTCGCATGGTGCCTCTCTGCAAGACACAATTTTATTTATGGAAACAATTAAGTGATCCAACTTGGGTCCGTATTGAATTTCTAGCATACACTAATCTGCTTTATACAGGTTGTTTCACGTACACTGGCTAATGACCAGCTGAAAGGATTTTTAATGATCAGCGTCTCTGAATCTGGATTCCATTTATCAGTAGAACTTTCTCTAACCAGTGTGGATGCCATAGAAAAGACTCACTGCCGGAAAAAAACACGAAGAATTTTCTACCGCAGAAAATGTCAGATTTTACAAGTGCTTGAGAGGGGAAAGAAATTGTTTTACATCCCTAGTAGCGCATTAACTCTCTACATGCTCCGAATTGCACTGATGCACGCACTTGACTGTGAAAAAGTGTTGTATTTTGATTACAAGAACTACCCCTTTTGCATCTAGGTGAAAGGGAGAGGAAAGAGATGAGAGAAGGGGAGAAATAATAGATTTAAAAAGACAGGAATGACACAACGAGGATTTAAAGGCAGAGAAAGAGAAAGAATAATGCCGATAGATTTAATCTTAAGGAATAGACTGTTGACCAGTAAATTTGGTTTAACTACCTCGTCTAAATGGTTTCTTTCTTCGGATGTTGTCAGATATTTTCAATGTTGTCAAGAAAAGGTCGGTTTATTTATACGGTTTCCATCGGCCTAATAGCATTGCAGTTTCCGTTCAATAGCGAGTAGAGATTTAAAGGAAGTAAGCAAGAATTTTTTTTGTACCGAACTTCACGATATTGGTACCAAAAGTTCGTTGTGTACGTTAGCACAAATTCTAAACTGTTCTTTTATTCACACAAAAGTGGTCCGGTGGGGCGCAACGGATAGCGCTTGTCACCAAGACAGTGAAACAAGGGGTCGTTGGTTCAGATCTCACCTCCAACGCATGTATTTTGTCTGTGCGCCACTTGTTCACAGCGCCCACTGCGTGCAAGAATACAGCTTCCGCTGCTGGTTAAAGCTCAAACCACCAACCAACCAAACAGATCCGTGTCGGTATTCAGTTTTAAGAACCTTTTCATTCTTAATGTTTTCACGATGCATATCTAACTGCACACTTTTTTTTCCTACGAGGATCTTTCTTCAAGTCCCCTGAAATGACTTCGACATTTTATTTAAAACTTCTATTCTCCCTCTTCTATAGGGTATAGTGAAAGTTTTGCAATCGTTTCTGCTGGGATATATTTTAACAACAAAACAAAATCCCGAGGGAATTAAGTGCTCTCGTTCATCTTGCTTCTGTAACTAAACCCCTCAAGTCTGCTAGAGACAGTATGTTGGCTCCAATCAAGTTCTTCAGAAGATTAAGGGCGTCACTATTTGTCACGGTAACCTTGCCATTTCCAGCTCCAGTGCAGCCTGTGACGTTAGCAAACTTCAATTGTGCGATTATGCGCTTGCGTTTCTCTTCCTCCCTTGCACGACGCCTTCGCTCCAGGTATATGTTGATGGTGTACAGAAACGGGTTCAGCGCAGCATTAATGGGCAGAAAAAAAATAGCAATACCTACGTTGACTTCTCCAGGGATTGGAATATCATAGGATGCCAAGATTCCCGTCAAACCGACAGGAAACCAGCACAAAAAGTCTGACACAGCAACTGTAATTAAACGCCTCGCGACTTGAAATTCTTTGATAGGCTTACTTGCTGCGGACACGGAATTTGCGCGAACTGACATATAAATAATAATTTGGCCGATGAATATGAAAACAAAAAATATAAAGTTTAGTATAAAAATAACCCCAAACGAGTATCTGCGTCCTGGGAAATAAGACCTCGAGGTAGGAAGTGGAATACAAATGCTAGTCTGGCTATAAAATTTCCAGTGTGATGTCAGCGGCAGTAACGGAATGCAGGCCAAAGTAAAACCTGCGAACCACGACAATGCGCACGCAAACTGGGCTGAACGTTTCCCAAAGTGCACCTGGCTCAGAGGAAAACGAACAACAAGAAAACGGTCACATGTGATGAAAAATATGACGAAAACCGACACTTCCGACGACAGCAAACAGGTAAAACCAGCCAGTTTGCACAAAAAGCTGTTTCTCCAGGCAACGTCTTCCCACAGGTATATACCTTTGTACCTTTGGTCCGCTGTGCCGATGATGACGAGATACAAGCCCATCAGAAAGTCTGCCATGGACAAATTAGTCACAAAGGTGTCGTACCCGACTTTGTTCGCTGTTCTGTGAAAAATCAAGCGGTAAACCAAAGTGACAAGATTTCCAAGTAACGCAAGTGAAGCAAGCACTGCAAACCCGAACCGATAGACGTTCGATCTTAAAAGATCGTCACACGAGGACACTTCATCAGAAGGCGCGTGACAGTTCAGCACATTAAAACCTCTGGGTAGAGCTGCAGGACAACACAGCTTGTAGTTGTCTGCATAAATCGTCTCTAAATGGGTAAGACTTTTAAAAATTCCTCTTGGGAATAAGGTCATAGGACAGAGTCTCAGATCTAAAATTCTCAATCGATCCATTGCACGAAAACCTTGTCCGGTTACTTGAACTATCTGGCTGCCGGAGAGATTTAAAGTCGTCAAGCTTGAGAAAAAGCCTAGTATTTCAAAATCTAATTCTTCAAATTGGACGTCAGACATGTCCAGAATTTTTAGAGATGTTTGCAAGGAATTTTGGAAAGAGAGAGCTTTCAGTGGATTGAAGCTTATCTTAAGAAACTGTAAATTTGTCAGGCCGGCGAAGTGTTTGCTATTGATGTGGATGAGGTGGTTGTTGGTGAGATCCAGAGTACGGAGATTAGGCAAAGTCACTTCATCCAGTTTGGTCAGATTGCATTGGGTCAGGCTGAGATGAACGAGAAACGTGCTATCGTCCAGGTGAGCGAGAGTCATCCCAGTCCTACTGCCGTCACAATATCGAAGCTTAGGATAGCCGGTAGCATTGAAGACACCAGAACAAACAAAAGCCCACCCGTGACAAACACAGTTTTCAGGACACGCTGCGTCGCACAGTATGTCATCATCACGTTGTGGACACTGGTACACCCCATCACACACGTTGCTCTCGTGAACACACACCTGAGAGTCGCGGCAACGGTAGAAGCCGGGACACGTATAATTGTCACACCCCGCCTCGTCTTCGTGACCAGGACAGTCCTTGATCCCGTTACAGCGTACGTAGACAGGTAGGCAGACCTGCCCAAGGCTGGCACACAGAAAGTGCGAGTCAGGACAGGAGATTACAGAGGACGAATTATGCGGAAGGTTAATGTATTCTGAAAAGGAAATCCTTCCTTTTGAATCAAGGTCAACTTTGAGTGGCCTCTGAAGTACCAAAGTTTCGACAAATTTACTGGACTGTGAAGGACACCTGTCTTCATCTGCACGGTCATCACAGTCCGCTTGTCCGTTACAACGCTCGGATATTTGAACACACTGTACACAGGAAAAAGTATGCTGTCTAATGTATTGAAACACTATTTGTAAAGACAGGCAATAAAATCTCATTAAATAGTTATCAAGAATTTCACATGTCCCTGTTATTGTTACTTATTTCTGATAAATATATTAGTCCGTTACTTCTAATGGTCAGTTCTATGGTACTTTATATTTTACAAAGAAAGAAAGAGACTAAGGATGGACGGAAGGACGGAAGAAATTAATAGAGAAGTCAAGACAAGGGAAGAAAACGTAAGAAAACGTCTACCCATCCATACCCTAATGAAGGGCCATCACCATCGACAATAACAACCAAAACGACAATAACCCAGAGCACAGCACAACACAACAGCACAGCACAGGACAGCACAACACAACACAACACAACACAACACAACACAACACAACACATAAAACGAAAACACTAAACGCAACACCAAAAATACAAAAATGAAGAAAGATCCTATCATCTGCGGTCAGGATAGATAGTTTTCATGTTTCGAATCTTGTTTTGCATAACCTATAAATAGGTTAGAGTGGATTTGATCTGTTTAAGACATTCAAAAAACAATGCACAAACCCTTCCACTGCTGCATCGAAACGGTGATCTGACGTCACAGGGAGGAAAGTAGCAGAACTCCTCGTCACTTCCATCTTTACAATCGGAACGATGATCGCAGACTAGTGTGTAGGGAACGTCCTGCTCGCTACTGACACATTGAAATGGCGGTAGAAGTGACGTCAGTGGCGCTGAACAGGCGCCATCTTTGTTGCTCCAGCAGTCAGAAAGTTCATCACAAGCCAGGAATAGGTGTGTGAAGTGATGGTTAGGACACCATATGTACGCGGACTGTTAAACATAAAAGTATTTCGATTACAAAAGTTAGACACTGAATACACGTGTATGCAGGACACCAATGAAACGTTTTTCTGTCCAACCCCTGGAAAAATTACACTCTATTTTAGTGAAGACAAGGTGACGTGATTATTCCATCACCATCTCGACTTTCGAACGTTTTACTTCTACATTTACACATTCCGTCGGTAGTCTCCAGTTGGAGCTCTGAACAATGTACTCCCACAGAGGTTTCCTTTTTTCTTTCTTTTTTTCCTTTATTTTAATTGGCATCTACCTCATCATGACTGTGACAGCTGCGCATCCCCCAAACAAATATACAGTTCTAAAGACGCAAACCTTTTAACTGAAATCATCAAAACTGCTTCCCCAACCCCATAAATAGCAGAAGAGTTCAGAAGTACTGACCTTTCGTTCGGAGGCATAAAACTGAGGTGACCCATCATTGCTGGCACTGGACAGTACATTTGCAGGTTTTATCTCTGACTGTGAAATGCCGTAAAAAGGTTGTGAAGTGGCCGGGACCTCACACACAAGAACAGATGCGAAGTATTGGATGTCACAGAAAATGATCTGCAGCGAAACTGGTTTAACCAGTGTCAGTGCGCGTATGCTGTTGTAACAGGCACAAGCATCAATGTCATTGCCAGAACCCATGAAAGTCGACAGCTTGGTGAAATGCGCGACGGTACCATCGGACCATAGCCAGCTGTTTCGATAACTGCAAAATATATGGCCCTTTTGTATATAGTTATTGAGTGCTGCGCGGCTTAAAATGGTGTGTCTGACCTCTCAGTTATGTCTGGCCTGCTAAGTGTTAAGTTCAGGCTCAGATCTGTCTTGGATGGAATTTTCTCTTCTAAGTTGTACTCTGTGCCCTTCACTAACCTACCTGCTACCTACTGCCTGGCACCATATTGTTACATACAGTCTCAAAACACTTGAAAGGATTTTGACCTGCAGAAAAGCCAAAGTGAGAGCTAAATACTTACGGCAGGGAGATTGTAGGGGGAGCTGACTTCGAACCAATAAAAACAAATGTTGAAGTACCCATCGTCATGAACAGCTCTGTCACAGAGTCCCATAGCTTTCTCGTCGTAAGACTTGGCAATAGTCCTCCCCGCTGGTGGCACCATCCGCTCGCAAGGTTCCAGGTTGCTTTTTGACCTAAGGCCACGACTGAAAAGCAGCGGCCGTCGGCCTGAAATGTCTCCGGGCTGCACGTGGGACTACCTGGCCAGCACCCAGCCTCGTCTTCGCCACCCACACACTCGTAGACAAAGTTGCACGGGAAATGAAGCCGTATTGCAGTCCCCTGCACTGCCGAACAGTTCCACTTGTACTCAGACAACCGAACTGGCAAGGTCGGGAGACGGTGGAAAGAAAACGCTAATTTGAAGGATGGTTTGTGGTAAACAATGTAACCTTTATACTGCACGTGGACGTTTCCGTGGCAGAGAATTGGGTCTGTGAAAGTGTATGTAGAATACGAGCACAGGTAATATATTACTGACTCGTTTTCCGTCTGGAGAGTTAGTACATCCTTTAATTTCTGACGCACACAAAACGGACTTAAGTCAACAAAGTGAATGCTAAGAACAGTCGAGTGTTCCTTTGGAGCCGCCAGATGTAACCCGGTATTAATGAAAGGGAAATAACTCCCATTTCCACTCCATTTTGATATTTCTATAAATCCTGTAATTAAGTAAGTTAAAGAGAAAATTAGATATATCAATAAAACTTGTAATTTGTAAAAAAAAAAAAAAAAGAAGTAGCTATTTCGGACGGTTATTTAGCTTATAAATTGCACGCACAAAAACAGAGCTGTTCTGTTATTTACAACTTATAATTTGTAGTCACACCACGCTGTTTATTGTTATCACTCTTTTGCTTGCTTGTTTGGCTCAAACCTTTGTCACTGTATATATATGTAGAATTTTGTTTTCTATCCCCCACCCCAGGAGGTAATGAAATAATTTTTTTAATTGAGTAGAGGTGAGAAGTTTTACCTTCGTTTGGTGAGGTAAGATTCAGATACAGTTGTGAGCGTGTAGTTTCGGGGAGTGCAATGAAGTTGATAAGTATTTCAAAAGTATAGACGTTATTGAACGCTTCCACTTGAATGTTCAGAATGCTAGAATATGTGACGAAGGTTTGTGGGGCATACATCATATCGTCGTCATACAAAACATTGTTGTCTTCGTCGAACATTTTGAGTTTGACTATCCGGAAGGGTGCGTCGTTCATTGTCCTGATTAACATATCCACACGCGCCACCATACCTTGCGGAACTTGGAGTCCAGCTTTGCAAAGTATCTGTGTGTTTTCCGGAATGTCTGAACCCTGTGTAAAGAAAACACGGATGCTCCCTTTCGTTCCTCTTACCCGATATCCCTGCGCTCTGCCACTGCAGTTTTGAACGCTTAATTCCAAATGATTAGATTCAAGACTTTCAACTGTTTCGTTAAACGCATTTCCTGCATCAGGATTGGAGCTGACAGTACTGTTGTCCCACGGAAGGACAGTCTGAGAATCTGCTGTATACGATTTATTATAACCATCTTTATGTAAAGACCAATGGCTCGCAGCGTGGGTGTCGTCAAAGTAACTGGGACGTTGTGGTGGATATAAAATGAAATCTATTACAGTGTTGTTTTCTTTTCCCTCGTTCTCGTCAGGGTTAAGGTTCTTTTCATTTTCTTCGATGATTTCACCAGAGATGACACAAGTGAAAATTGTAGCGGCCGCGATTATATTTACGATCATGGTGTTGGCACAGGTCTTGCTCCTGAAAGTATTCGAGAAAAAAAAAGGTTTTCCTTTCTGTTGGCAGGCCTCCAACGTCTGTGTCACCAATACATTTTTTGTTCTTTCCAGTTAAACCAGTCTGATCACTACTGAAATCAAGCGACTAACAAGAGCTTTTTAACTAAACCACGTAACTAATGCAACTTTCCTATCTAAGCCTGTCTCTCTAGAGTAACTGGAAAAGGCGCAAAGTTTACTACAGTGGCTTGGACGATCGAGGCATTCTGCCAGAACAGTCAACGTCTAATAGCTACAAGAGTTTATTTCTTTATAGCTCTGTGAAAAAAGTCACATAGAAGGGTGAATGTATCAGTATAATATAAATGGTAAGAAAAAAGCTAGCATTTGATGATTTGATAGAACTGTTGTCATGGATCACCTGACACGAAGATACCAACAGTAGATTTTACGTTCATCGCCGTAACGCTTGAACACGCCTCAGTACATCTATCCCTGTAATAAATGTGAAGCTACAGAGCTAAACCCACCGGTATAGAATGTTGAATTTCAGCATAGTATCTCTTTTAGCACTCGAGAGATCAGTTTGTGGGCGGAGCTTGGACAACTAGATCGTCTGAGTCCAGAAAGCCCTTGCACCTTGGACAGAAGCAAACTGAATATTTGTCGGACATGTGTGATAACATGGAAACTATCGTTTTATATTTCCTTTCGCCCATCATTGTCCATTTTTTTTTATCATAAGAGTAGAAGAGGGGCATGTCGCCGTCTGGGGCGGCTGCCACGTGAGAGTATCAGGAGAGTACCTTCCCTTGGTGGCGCTTCTAAAGAGGAGATACGAGGTGATACCAGCAGTGAGCCACCGTGTATCTGGTTCCCGAGCGTTTCTGTATGGAAGCAGGGGAGCTAACCTGGTTGCCCCCTTCCCCTCCCCCCATGCTGAACCACAAGCTAGGATTCTTAAGAGCTTCCTTCGAGTGCTGAAGCGACTTTGTCTTGTGAGGTAAAATTTGATTTTTTATTCTTACCCTAGAGTGAGGTAGCTTTATGTAATAGATTGAAAGACCGTTTCTGTTCCTCAATGGTCACTGTGACACTTCTTTTAGGTGCACGGCACTGCAATTAATTTTATGAATGTAATTTTTGTGAATGCGGTGAGTAAATGTTGGTATTGTGCTGAGTAATTTTCAAAAAACAAAAAATAGAAGATTTGCGAGTGATAGTGTTCTCATCGAGTTAGCGAAATTGATGTGCCTTGTGACGGCACATCATTTTTATGTGATTATCTGTCTTTGTGATAACAAAAATTTTAGACAATAATTTCTTGTTTTGCGTCATTAAGAGAGGCTCCGAAAACTAAATATAACTATGTCTGTCAAAAGAAGTTGTGCTGTCATGTTAATTTGAGTACTGTGTGTCGCTTTCATTACTCCATAAAATAAAATATACTATGTCATGAAGCTACGGTTATGTTAGTGTACATATTTATTGTGATGTGGTTGCCTCACTTATCTTTGTTTTTTATACACATATATTTTATCTAATTACATTTTGTCTCTTAATACTGCCGTTGGCATAAGATTGCGATTCTGTGTGCTGCTATAAATAACCGGCTATAGACGGAGCAATTGAACTTAAAAACACCCAACTTCCACCATTATAGATTCCTCACTTTCTTCACGACACCCATTCAAATCCTAAGCAAAGACAGATGTGCACTGCAGACAACCTTATCGATTTTGGTGGCGTGAAGCTGTGAGCCTCAGTGCACTCCACAGTTAGACACAGACTCAAAATGTGACTCAAAAGTCACCGCTTGCTGTCCTGGAAGACTTTCTAGAAACCACTTCGACGAGATGGAATGTCACAGCAGTCGGATACTTCGTAAATTCTTCACATGTATGAGACCCTAACCCTCTTCCTCCGAAAACATCAGGCTACCACATTATTGGAGTTTACACTGCTGACCGGCAGCATTGAAGTAAGTGTACGTATTCATCATGTACATAAAGTTCCACGCTGCATTTACATCATGCCGAGTTTTACCCTCAGAGAACTGGTCTAGCGAGGCTTCACAGCTAGCGGTGGAGTGCAACGAGCGAAAATTCCTTTGGGTTTACTAATGAGTATTCTTTACATTTCGTATTTAGGAACACGCTGCCTTCACACCCATGCAGACACCGTTGCCACTACACTGTACAACACACTGGTCTCAACTACCTCCTCCACCAACAAAGAACGCTACCTGCCCATCTCTTAGCATAATGACTTCACAACTATACAGCCAAAGCCAGCACATTGACTGAAAGGTTCAATTCAGAAAACCTTTATAGACCTTCAAGTTTCTGGGGTTTTTTTTTATCTGTTTCCCCTAAATCCTTCTGCACGTTCAAGATATTTAAAGCAACTGTAATGCTAAAAAGTTGGATTGAAGAAACACCCGATTTTAAGTAGTCTGCTAATTTAGGCTGAAACATGATCAGACTTTGTGTTCGTTCCGAAAAAAATATTTTTCTTTTTTGTTAGTCACGGGATACGTTTTCTAAATATAACTGAACGAGGTAAAATATTTTTAGATGTGTGACTGAAGTAAACTAATATCTTCTGAACGATTTTTCTAGAGTCAGTTTTCATTCACTTGAAACCTGGCTAAAGCAGCGAAATGGAATACTGGGACAAAGGACGTGCAAAATACCTCAACACTTTCAAGGCAGCTTTGACACAAAACAAAACAAAAACGCACGTCTATTTTCATCTTTGTTTTGTAGCTTTGTAGACATCACGAAAATGTTTTTAACACCATACACATAAACTAACAAAATAGTCTTCACTGACAGCGTTTCTTACATATTATTTTAAGCTTATAAGTCGGGCTTCGGATTACTATATATATATATATACGCGACTGTATGCGAATTGTTTGACATTTTTATCCACGTACAATATTTTCGAGCCCGCAAAGAAGTTTAGGGAAAGGATCGTTATACATTGATAACTCGACATTCTCACTTAAGCTTGGTTAGCGGGACGACAGGAATTCCAGTTTCTCTGACTGGAACCATGTCTGTGCAAGTTCGCAAGGCTTCAAGTTGTCGAGACTGGATTTTCACGAAGACAGCTAGTGGCATGGCTTTGTAGACACTATGCTTGTGACTAGAGGTTAGTGGTCCAGCAACTAGTCATGTGATTTATTTTGCATCAGATATACGATTGATTTGCTTGCTGGCGCGTAGCGGGAGAAGAATGGATAAAGCATACGCCATGTGAGCGCCAATCCATTTATTCCACAGAAAAGCGCGTGCATCAATCAAATGTTTCTGGCCAAAGAGAGAGAGAGAGAAAAGGAAACAGAAAGTAAGATTAAGGCAACCAGTCACGTAGACACACAGATATAGAAAGAAAGAAAGAAAGAAAGAAAGAAAGAAAGAAAGAAAGAAAGAAAGAAAGAAAGAAAGAAAGAAAGGCGGGAAAAGGGAACGGAAAAGACAGAAAAAAAGAGAGAAAGAAAGACTGCGCCTTTGTATGCAAGGGACAGAGGGATGTTCCAGGGGCTGGGGAAACATAAACCAGTAGTCCTCTCAACAATTGGTATCAGTCAGTCAGTCAGTCAGTCAGTCAGTCAGTCAGTCAGTCAGTCACTCAGTCACTCAGTCACTCAGTCACTCAGTCAGTCAGTCACTCAGTCACTCAGTCAGTCACTCAGTCACTCAGTCAGTCAGTCAGTCAGTCAGTCGACAAAGTAAAAAAATTAAGGACGAACAATTAAAGTAAAGACAAATAACAAATATCAACATAATTTGATTTTTAATGCGATGAGATGGCATTGGCTGTTCTTTCCCCAGTTACTATTTGCCATCTCTCTCTCTCTCTCTGCGCATTTCTGTCACTCCTTTTACCTCCGATCATTAAGATTCCTTTACAGATTTGAAGTGACGCATCCTTTGTTACTGCGTGCGTTGGGAGATTAAGCGATACATGCCTACAGTTGTATTGTTAAGCCCAGTAAACTAAAGAAGAAAGTAACTTGGTATGAAGTCTGTTCTTGCGCGCTTGCGTGGTCATAGCAGAACAGGGGACACAACTGATGAAAGCGCTTTCCAACGAGATGAAGGCTGTTCCCTTAAACCGTAAGTCTGTAGATTTTTTTCAAATTAATGTTGTCACACCATCTGGTACGGCGTGTGCATAAGGCGCGTCAAATCTGTCACACACATCCATGCACCAAAAGTCAATAAAGTTAAATTCACAGGAATAAAAATGATTCCCAGCTCTATAACAGGAAATGGGTTTCTAGATGCGATTGTATGACAGTTGTCATGATGTAGCTTTCAAGCAATAAAACGTCAAGTGAATGATCCCCGAAAATCGTTCACATGATTGATAACATTTTCATTTATATGAGCGACATCCAAGCAAACGAAACAAAAAAGCGGACTACAAAACAGTAATTCTGATTATGTGTATGGACAAAAAATACCTTTGCATTGAAGCAACAGCTTAACGTTAGCTTTACCCGAAAAGTAATCAGTCATGAACCTTTTCAATATTAAGGTTGAAATAAAAGGCATAAGACACCATCACCCCCTCCCACACAAAAGAAAATGATTATGGCGGCGTCTGGATCTGTTTTAATTGAGAGGTGTCAGCTGGCAATCTTGCACGGTTTTGCAGGTGGAGCGGTTGCCCTTTGTACCTATCTGGTACACCTGCCACACCGCTATAGCTTGCTCGGATCTCAAGACGGTATTCGCAGCTGGGGAGACCAGGAGAGCTACTGCAAAGGATTTCTCGATTTCTCCCAGAAGTCGCCATCTGAGCCAAATCGTGTGCAGTACTTAACTGGTCCAGTCTGTCATCGTCGTTGATGGTTCGTATTCGTCGATCACACACCTGAGACAAGAAGCGACTTGGTATTTGGCGTTCGAGTGGAGACCTAAACGTCATTAAAAGAGCCCGTTAACTTTGTACTTCTACAAAGCAACCAAGATCCAAATTTACATCAATAACGTTTTGAAAAAGATGTGATTAGTATAGACCGTTTCGTCATTTAAAAAAAACCAGGTAACCCGTTGTTACACTACTGGTGGTGAAATCAGTGAAGTTATTCAGACGCTCAAAACAAGGACTTGTGTACTGTTGTATGCATGTATATATAAATATAAAGGATTCCATTACACGCTTTTATTAAGTGTTGCTGTTTATCTTCTGCTTCAAAATTGTATATAGGATGACTTCTAAATAGAATGTTTTCACTCCCTGTCTGTCTGTATGCTCGTCCGTCCGTCCGTCTGTCTGTCTGTCGGTTGGTCTCGGTCTTTCCATCCGTCCGTCCGTCCGTGTCGATCTGTCCGTCTGTCGGTCTGTCGGTCGGTCTCGGTCACGCACACCAGCCCTGGTCCCAGTCTAACTGACGCGTCTGTCCTCGAGGCATGGCTGCGCTGCCGTTTTTATGTTCTCAGTCAGGGGTATAGCTCAGTTGTGCAAGAGAGCGGTGCAGATGAGCCCTGCTGACGTCACCTTTTCTCCACTCCACTGGACCCTTCCCCTCCCTAGGTAACTCGAGGGGTGGTGACGTGCATTTCCAAATTAGGCAGCAAGACAGTGGGTACCGTCATTCTATCTGGTCTCGCGCTAATTTGCTAGAATAACCACAATATGCTGTGATTGAGATTAAAGCTGTCACACAAACCAGTCAATAAATGTAGTTTGCAAAACCAAAAGTGTTTCAAGCATAAACTCACCTGTGCAAAAAACTTAAGGATCGGTAAGTCCAGGGAGGGAATAACGCCTGTGAGTCTTTTCCCATAGGGATCCGTTTCATCGCAGTAGTTCTTGAAACACAGGAAGCGGCCATCGTTCAGACAAAGGCGTGACTTGAAAGCCTTTATGAAGTTCTCGCAGTGATCTACGTGAATCTTGTCACCATGTGTCAACACACCATACACGGGTATTTCTGCAAATGTGAAACAGATCAGACGCCTAAATTATTCTTTTAAAGTGTACCTCATTTTCGCATTATTAAACTATGAGCACGGCGACAAATACTGTGAATGGATCAACCTTATAACGTCGTTCTCGAGGGAAAAAAACACTTTGCGAAACTTTACTTTGCTCACATCCGAGCAGGTGAACGCATGCACGCACGCACCCACGCACACTCACGAACGCACGCTCGCATGCACACAATGCTTAACGTTCTTTTCTTCAGGAGATGGCATCATTAACAATGATTGAAAATGTCTTTTAGCAGATTCTTTAAAGGTATGTACCACAATAATAAGTACAGAGTATTAATTTTCTTTTGCAGTTCTGCCTGCACAACATCGAAAAACGTTGTAAAAAATCTGACAACAGTTGAAACTTGGATGAAACTTGTATGAAACGTGTTTGAAACTTGTATGAAACTTGTATGCAGGCTATACCATTTCACATCTTCGTTCCTCCTTTCCTTTATTAGTCTGACCATGGACACTATATTCTCTATATTGATATAGGTCCGTGGTCTGACGTTTCGCTCATTTAATCTTACGCTTGTTTCCTTATTTTTCTTCTGGTGGATTATTATATATTCAATAATTTAAGTATCTTTCTCTTGTATTCTATACTGCGAAAAGTCTACTTTCCCTGGCTTGGGTAGTTTTTTTAAAAATCCAGTTGTGATGTTCAAGTATGAAATCAACAAAATATCATATTAAAATTTTTTTTTCATTTTTCAATTTTCTCCGAATGCTCATAATGTCAAATCACGCCATTGAGAAAATATGAGACTTTCGCAGGACTATACTATACTATACTATACTATACTATACTATACTATACTATACTATACTATACTTTGATCACAGTGGCTATAATTTCACTCACGGCGCTTGAAACCCTCGAGAGTGGATGGGGGTCTGGCGGCTTTCATGACGCAGTCCATCAGGCGGTACGGCAGTTCTCTATCAGCTGACGCCACAAAGACGACGCGGTCCGCCTTCATGTCGCGGTGTTGATTCCAGTACATCGACATTAGGTCATTCCAGTCCTTCTTACAGTCGGATAACACCCTCAGGCCATCAGCGTCGTTCTTCGTGTAGAAGAAATTATGAGACATGACATGACATGCCAACTATGTAGCCTATGTGACAAAACTCATGCAGATGTCGGCGTTTGGGGACCCGGTAACCAGGAACCTTTCTCTTATTCCAGATTTGTGTTTATTTCTGGTTAAAGTTTTTCTGACTACATGACCTGTTGCTGAACTAACGATCTCAGCATTTTGCACATATACTTCTCCAGACGCGTCTACTCAAATTAACAATATCAAATATAGACATGGACACAAATATGTGCAATCCAGTTCAGTACACAGCCGTCACTGTTGAGTCTCTGTCTTTTGAATGTCTAGCGAATTGAGATTGATATACTGAGATAAAAGGCCTTTCCGGTGCCGATATCTTCACACTCTCCTTACGAAAGCCGGAGCTCAACATACGGTACTGATCACGTGACATCACACAGCTAAGCTAGGGGCGGGGTACTCCAGGTCAGCCCTTGACCTACATCCGGTCAGCCCTTGACCTACACCCGGTCAGCCTTTGACCTACATCTGGTCAGCCTTGACCTACATCCGGTCAGCCCTTGACCTACATCCCGCAGAAGAGACAGACTTTTGCTTTTCGTTGCAAACCGTTTGCCTTTGTCTTCTTCAGAAAGGCTACAAATACCTTCACATTCTGTGATTTCTAGAGGCATGTTCAGCACAGATACTTTCGGCGAACCTGAATGCCCTTGTAGACCTATACATAGTCTTTCAGTAAAGTCTTCTTTGCTTCTTCTACAAAAAAGCTATTTAACTATAAACCAAGAGGTTTACATGCTGGTCGTTCTCAGAGAAGATCTCTAGACAAAAGCCACAATTAAATAATCTGCAGCAGTAAGATCAATTTACCTCCAATAATTAGGATGCAGACCCGATGGTGAAATATGAAATAAATTCATAAAGTGGACAAAACAGAAAGTATGCACCCAGTTAGCGGAAGGGATTCAACTGAGTTGAACAACTCGTGGCGGTCTCTGTCAGCCTGTTATCCAGATTCAGTATTAAAATGGGGCACATGCAGGCCTGCGAAGTAAATCTGAGAAATAATGATGCTTACTTTAATAAAGAACAAATGAGGACCGAGCGCTTAAATTATCGAAAGATAACTCCAACAAAGGTACTGGCAGCGCTCAACATAGCCGTATGCAGACGTATGTGCCCAAGGGAGCTTACCGTACACGTAGCAAAGAGAGGGCCGAAAGAAAGGAACTTGGCAGATCCTTTGAGGATCCTCAAAGTATCTGCCAATTTCCTTTCTTGTACCTTTGTTGGAGTTATCTTTCGATGTTTACTTTCTTTGAAAAGTTAACAACTTCGGTAATGTACCTGTATGTGGCCATAAAAAAGAAGGAGAAGAAATTTTATTATTTGTTTATTATCCATCCCATCTTCCTGCAGCCCTGGGGTGTCTGTGAGTGTCGGCAGCAGGACGTTTTGGTAGAAAGAAGTCTCCTCGTTGCAGCATTGTTTGAATCTGCGGCAGCAATGTAAAAAAAATCTCTTTATCTGCAAACAGTAAATTTGAATTTTTAAAGTACTTTCTTCGCTACATCGCTACACCCGCCAGTACGATTCTTCTTTGCACTACAGGAGTTCTTCGTACACATCTAGAGAACAGTAGCGACGACTACAGCTGGGCGGTTTGATTAATGGACGAATAGAGGAGTCGGTGCGTGTGTGGTTCATGGGTGGAATGAATGGTGGATGGATTTTATTTATTAACCAGCTTCTTAAAGAACTTATAATAAAACTTGCAAGGACCTCACCTTTTATCTAATATATATATATATACTGTTCTAAAAGTCTTCTCGTAGTATCTACTCACTGATGAATGTAAGTGGTGACAGGTCTGGCACCATCGAAAATGCCGGTTGGGGAATGCTCAGCCCAGCTCTCATGAGACACGCTGGCAGCAAGGCTGTTGATGAACGATGACTTGCCGCTACCTGTTAACAGGTGGTATATGAGTAATGTATGAGTAATGTATGAGTAATGTATGCGTAATGTATGAGTAATGTATGCGTAATGTATGAGTAATGTATGAGTAATGTATGCGTAATGTATGAGTAATGTATGAGTAATGTATGCGTAATGTATGAGTAATGTATGA
>SMGT01010507.1:23222-37581 GCA_004794575.1 Lanistes nyassanus
TTGGTATCTAGACTCACCTGTTAAGCCCACGAACACAACATTTAAAGGACGTCTCCCTGGCGCGTTCCTTTCGCATCTATCGCGGATGGTTTTTCCGTAGTCTTTACACCATTTGACATCACGGGGGTCCAAGATCGTGGGCAATTGCATTTCCCAGGAATGTTATGACACGAGCTTCTTGCTGCTAAAGTGCTTCCGCGTTTGGGTTGTTCGTTCACAGGTGAATATCTATATTTTCGTTCCTGACGAGCGACAGCAGTTTTTTATGCCTGCAATTTCACTCCTACCTTCTCATTTATCGGCTTGTGCTCGCACTCTTCTGCAGGTAACCACTGTTAAATCATCTTGCGAAAAAAATCCATAAAAATTAATTACAGTAGTCAATCACGAACGTAGGTGCAGGGCTTCAGAACAGAAGGTTTAGGTTTTAGCAGAGGAAATGCTTTTTTTGTTACTGATCTAAGGCTACAAATAACAAATACACACACAATGAAATAAGAAAAAGGTTATAAGACTGATGTAATAAGTTCTTTTAATGGTTTTGCATTCTCTTAGTGAATGCCAGTAAATTGTCAGGCTCTTCTAATTCTGTAATTTAAAAAAACTGATTAAGCTATTTGGCCTTTAGCTTGCGAAAGTCGGTTTTGTTGTTGTTTTTACGCAACTCAAGTAGCAAGCATTTAAATAAGAGGAATGTTGTTGTCTTCATCATGAGGTCTGCGCTGGCTGTAAACATTATGTCCTCATATAAACACCGCAACAAAAAAAAAAACTTTTCAAACCTGAGGTAACCCAACTGACTCGCAGGCTTACCTTTGATTTACACGTAGCATCGACGCAAGGTGTAGATAAAGACTACTGAGTGGCTAGGAGCGCTACCCAAGTGGAGGCTCAAAGTGAAGGGCTGCGCAGTTTCTCGAGACTATTTAACGTGTTAAGTCAAACGTGTATTCATACGCTCCATACCTTTCCTTATATGGTCATGAGAGTTTTCCGAGTAATGTAGCGTTTGAAATTCTGTAATGAGCCGTTTCTCGGACGTTGCTTGAAATGAATGCCCTTTGGCATCCATATTGTAGTAATCTCGTTTTATTTTTTCAGTAAACCGCATTCAACGTTATTCTGGATTATTTTCGCTCCGCGTTTGTTGACTGAGTGACAAGGAGAAGTGTTGTTGTCGTTGTTGTTGTTGTTGTTGTTGTTGTTGTTGTTGTTGTTGTGTTGCTGCTGCTGCTGCACCGCTTCAAAATTTCCCCAGGGTATAAGCCCACACGAAACCAAAAGTAAGCACTGAATGACAAAAACCCACTCGAAACCAAAAGTAAACACTACATGATGAAAGAAAAAGCGCGACCGAACATCAAAAGGCAGAATGCTTTGAGTATCCCTTGGTTTCAATTTCGAGGGGAACAGTTGTAACTTTCTAGTGTGTGTGTGCAGTCTATATGCCTGTGACACTGGCTCGCTATCGTGATGTAGAGTCTAGTCATTTCTATCACAATCTACAGTAGGAACACTTAGCGAAGACGAGCAGCGAAGCAGGTTTTGAAATGTGGCAAATTACCACTTTCAATGTCGTGAGATTTCCTAATGAAAACCATCAACTCGAATCCCATATTTTAAGCAAAAATCATTAAAACTAAAGAGTTAGACCTTGATTTGTTTTTTGGGAATGTTTTGATTGAAAACCTGCTTGCAAAACAGCGTGACATTACCTTGACCTACAAGACAAATTGTTTACAAACCCTGTTTGAATGGGCCACATTGTACAGATTTTTCTTATTTTTAATTTCTCTGGTAAGTTTACGGAAACTGCAAGTATAAGTGCGCATTTCTGTTTGTAATGGACATTGATACTTTGAAACGTTAAACAGTTTAAATTTGATCTTCAGGCAGACAGGCAGACAGGCAGGCAGGCAGGCAGGCAGGCAGGCAGGCAGGCAGACAGACAGACAAACAGACGAAAGAAGAAAAATCTTGATGTCAAAGCTAGAGTCAACTTTTCGTTATCCGTCTATTAATCTGTCCACCTCCTCTCACGGTGACCTTAACCAGGAGAAGGCATTTCCTGTTCAGTATGCACTGGGTCGTCAACAGTTTCGACTGTCAAACAAGTTATTCCTATTTTTTATTTGCATAATCACATTTGGTCTGCATTCCTCTATGCATATGTGCTCGAGCGTGTGGAGGGAGGGTGCTGTTTTATCCGGAATATTATTAGTGAAAATCATCTGAAATACGTCCACACACACACCCACACATCAAATACCATCCATTTTTCCATGCAGAGGTACATAAATACATACATAATAAAGCCGAATATTCGATTTGAATAGTGAAACTATGATCAGCGATATAACCCTAATACACAGACAACACATATGTAACAACTTTATAAGCAGGTTGTTGTCCAAGCATTCCAACATTTTTGCATCTTTCATTTTCCTTTCTCATTCGGATATCTGTCTTTCTGTCGGTCTGTCCATATGTCCTTCCTTCACACAGTCTCAGAATCTAAATGCAAGACTAGACCCAACGACCTCTTCAGGACAACTGCGCTTATGAGCTTTTTCAACCATCAGGTCTTACCTAGGTCTTGACTGACTGGCTCAAACGGGATGCAAAATGCTTAACAACAGTGACAACGAAAATCTGTCCCGAGCTTCCAAGAAAGAGCAGAAATGACATTAAAGAAGTTTTTAGTTTTGGTTTAACTTGAGCTTATAGCCCGGGGAATTTGAAGCGGTGTAGCAACAACAAGAAAGAAGTTTCCTCCTCTGCAGACATTGGGCAAAATGACGTTATTGGAGGTGAGGGGTAGGTGACAGGATGAAGTCCTAGATTTCGACTACTCTTGTTGGGTGGTACAGTCCGAAGAAGAAGAAGAACCAGATAAAATATATTGTGGTTTCTAAACAGAAAATTTAATATAAAATTAAATTAATATAACTGTGGTACGGTTAAATGAAACGTAAAAAGAAGGGGCAGACTTTGCTCTTTCGCTAGTATTTTGCAAAGTTTGTGGCCATGAAAAGAAAATGTTAACACCAATGGTCTTAAGTCTCCAGTATGAATACGATTAGTAGAAGCTAGACTGGCTAATACATATTACTTTATAAAAGTTTTGCTGGGATAGCAAAGGCTTGTTTTGTGTCCCTCTTACGACACCTCAGACTGCGAAAAGTTTTTGAACGAAAAAATCCTTTTAAACTTTGCGTTTTCCGAAACAAGGCGGTCGTCCTCCAGACCTTCGTTATTAGTAATAAGGAGTTTAATACAAGTACGCTTTCCCAGGGATTTAATCAAACCCGAAGAACTAACTTCGTGAAACCTTCTTGGCATCTGGAGAGGAAGAGAGAAGTGAGCAGAGAGCAGTTGTCTCAAGAAGATTGAGGCAGTTTAGAGGCGGCACGAATGTCCACACGAAAGTCAACAAATGTTGGGCCGCCTTAACTCCTACCTTTTCGCACCGTCATGCTAACCACCCACTCAGGGCCTGTAGGTAAACAAACCGAAAACGATATATTTTTTCCGTTTGCTGTGTCATCTTTCTTCCTTATCTGATTTGTGCTCTTACCTGCGCACATACATATTCTCGTCGTTTTCTCTCCCCTTCCACCTATCGATATTTGTTCTTCTCCTTCCACTCTTCCTTTTTCTCTTCCTCTTTCTCTCTTCGTCATCACCCCCTCCTCCTTCTATAAAGTTGCTTCCAAAAAGTTAAGATAACATTAATGATAGTGGTGAGGCACTTGGTGAAGACTTAATTAAAGAACATTAAAGACGAAGATTCTTTTAAACCTTTTGAGGACCCCACCAAAGGGTATGTATAGGGTGTGCATCCGCAAAAGAATACACACCCCTGCTTTGGACCGTTATGACAGTGGCACGACTCTTGTCCAATGACATCCTTTCCTCGGGCAGAGCATGAAGAACAGAAACAGATAAAGTCTATCAGCATCCGAACCTCCTTTCTGTAATGCTTGTCTGTCTTTCTGTCCATCTTCTTTGATTTTTTTTGTTCCACCTTCCTTCTTTCCTTTTTTCTCTTTCTTTTTTTGTCTATTTTATACTTTCTTGTTAAATTCCTTTCCCTTCCTTTTCCTTTTTTTTCTTCTTTTCTAATAGCCTCCTAGGAGGAGTTCTTGTGACCACGTCATACGTGTTGTCAAACCTTGCTTCCAGCCGCCATTTTTTTCGACACAACTGCTCCACCTCGGGGCGTACGCCCGTTGGAGCCTTCACCTGCTCCCTCGTCGCAGGTAAGTTAAATGTTCCAATTCAGATTTCTTGCTTATTTCACATCTAGTGGGTCGAACTGAAGCAGCATCAAATCCATAATTACATAATTTTTTGGTAGACAGTTTTGTTTTCTCCCCCTCCCCTTTCGAGAAAGCTCAGAAGGAAAAAAAATTGCCCAACAACCAAGATATACATTTCCAGTTTGTTGTTTATCCTGTTTATTATGCTCTTTTTCCTATGCTCTATACAGCCTTACACAAATTGATAGGAAAATCCTCAAAATCACAAATTTTAGTACATAACAAGTTTTTCAGTATATTTTAAAAGAGAACATCGAACGAGGAAAATTTGTCATACAAGACTTAAATGAAAATGGGGTTTGTTTTTGATTATATTATCGTATCAGCTATTACGACTATCCAGTTACGATGTAACATGAATCGTTCTAGACTGCTCGTTGAAAAGTATTGTCAGATCAAGTGGTCAGTCTATGACCATTCTGCAGTAGAAGTTTCTATTCTTACTTGTTAAAATGTTTCTCACTGCTAGCCTCTTCCCGCTTCCCCATTTCCATCTGTCTCTTTTTTATATCAATCCCTTCAATTCTTTATCTACAAAGTGGAGGAAACAATTCTTCAGTTCCAGGTTAACAGTACTTCATGAAATATTTGGAATGTTTGTCACATTTTCCGCAGCTCTGGTATCACCAATGGATTCCTACTGAACATTGCAACGCATTTTGATGGATTGAAACATTTTTGGCAGTTTGTTAAAAAAAATAAAGTTTAATAATACATCAACATACAATTAGAATGCTGATATTTAAAGTATCAAGGTATAGAACATTGTTTATTCAACGGCTGTAGTGTATTGTACCCCTGATGAAGGGGTAGTGCCCCGAAACATGTAGATTGTCTTCGTCTTTGTCCTCTTCTAGTTTGGTTCATTTCCCTTGTTTTCAACCTCTTTTGTATCATCGTCATATAACAGTCGCATCTCCTCGTGAAAAAGTCACCGATGACATAATCCACCTGATAGCTCCGCCCCAACCTAGGCTGGCCAGAACTGATGTTGTTTGGCTTTGGCTGTCTTTGCACTGATACAGACCAAAAACAGAAAAGAAAACGAAGACTTAGCTGCTCTATGAGAGAGAGAGAGAGAGAGAGATCATTTGCAAAAAAAAAAAACAAAAACCAGACAACAATAACTACTACCTTCTTGTGGCGCACATCAGATCTAGAGACAAGTGTCGTTCCTACTGTTTTTTGCTCTTGTCTTTTCCTTCGTCTTTATTTCTCATGCTCTCTTTCTCTCTCTCCCTCCCCCCACCCCCACCCCTGTATGTTCCCCTGGCCCTGTATATGCATGTCGGTACAGTTCTGCTGCGTGTGTGTGTGTGTGTGCGCACGCGCGCGCGCTTGTGTCTGTGCAGTCACGCGTGCGAGCATACTTATCTCTTAGTCTGTCGCCTGTACATGTGCCTGTACGCGTGCGTGCGTCTGTTACATGTTATTAGAAATAACAACACTCGCTAACCTGAGAGAAGAACTGGAGAATTGGCAGATCAAGGGAAGGAATAACGTCGGTAAATCTGTCCTTGTCGGGGTCCGTGTCGTCGCAGTAGTTGCTACAGCACAATACGCGGCCCTCGTGCAGACCCAAGGCTTTCATAAACGCCGTCTTCGTCTCGTCGAACTTCTCTCTGTTCTCATCGTGGACCTTGTCCAAGTTTGTCAGCACGCCGTACACTGGAACTTCTGGAAACAGCGTCGAACGTCAATCGCTCGGTAGATGGCTGTAGATTTGTATTTCTACCTACTACAAACGAGTATGGATGGATGTAACGTCACACTAATCTGTCACACGAGCTGCTCCCTAAAAACAGAGCCGTTGTTTACAGGGTAACATCACGTCATGAACGGAGGAGGTGGTAGGAGGGAGAAAAGCGAGAGGGGAGGTTGAGGGGTGATATAGTGGTTGAAAATTGCGGGGCAGAGCCCGCCCGCCAGCACAGTCGCCTTTAATTTTTTTAAAAGAAAGAAAGAAAGAAAGAAAGGATACCCTCACGAACAGCTAAATAAAGCTTTATGATAAGGGACTTGAGTGAATTCCCTGTTCATGGTCACTCACGACGTCTGAAACCCTGGCTGTTGGGTGGCGGTCTGGCAGCGTCCATGACGCAGTCCATCAGACGTAGCGGCAGGTTGTCGTTAACTGCCGACCCCACAAAGATGACGCGGTCCACCTTCATGTCGTAGTACACCGTGCTGTACGTCTCCTGGAGCTCGTCCCAGTCCCTCATGCAGTCCGCGTGCACCTGGGAGGCTGCAAAGAGTCAAGATGGCGGCGTGGCGAAAAGTGGGGAGCGGCAAGAAACAAATACGAAGTAACAGGTTTAGTCAGTCATGGCACAAGAGAAAAGAACAGACTTGAAAAGACGGGAATGGACATGAGATGAATGATACGACGTCTGTGTTAGGGAAGTCAGGTTTTGCTTTTATCCTTCACTAAGGAATCAGAAGCATTAATAAAGCACAATATTTCAGGTTCGCTTTTTTCACAAACACACACACACATACACTCTCTCCCTCCCTCTCCCTCTCTCTCTCTATCCGAGGAACGCTACTGCTAAATATAATTTGCAATTAGTTATCTCCGATCGCAAAAAGTTGTTTCTGAGTATTTTCAGTCACGCGTGACTACGATCTCTAATGCAGCCCTGCATAACAGCTCTCCCGAATGCGTCGGTTGACGACCGTTGTGCATAGTGTTCCTAGCTTTGTCTGCCTAAATAGTTTGGTACAATAATCCTTAGCCTTCTCGTCACCATATACAGTAGAATCTCTTTTATCCGTGCTTCCATTAGCCGTGAATTCGATTAACCTAAAAAAATAACACTGACTTTTTTGGTAAAGAAAAGTCAATGACGGCGTCTGGAAAATGTAATATATATATATATATATTGTTATGATTTTTTGGCGTCTCGTTGCCTACCCAATCAGGAGGTAGAGCAAATTGTTACGGTCGACCCGATTGGCTCGCTGAAACAGCCAGGAGAGACCGCGCGGTAGAGCGGGGAAGGTAGCCGGCTGAGAGCGAGGGGAACCCGCACCCCGTCCCCCGGTTGACCCGTCACCCTGAGAGGGGGGTCAGCTGCGACGTGGGGACGACAACCCTCCGGGCTACAGCCCATCACCCCGAACGGGTAGAAAACACACTCGCGTCCCGCTGGTAAGACCGCGCTCCGGGCTATATAGGCACCCGACTGCAAATGTTGATTGCCGAATGCCGGGGAACCGGAAGCCGATTGCCGAATCCAGTTCAGGGATAGTACTTCAGGCGATTACAACCATTATCCACGACGCGGACACAAGAGAACCAGCAGACAGGGGTGACTCTTGTCCGGTGGAAAGAGAACTCGTGCATTTCCGACCGTTGCTGAGATCGTGGAGCTGAGAGACGTGGCGTCTGCGGTATTCCTATCCAGCATCGTGAAAGTGAGTTTACCTACAGTGTAGGAAAGTAAGACACGACCGTAACTCAAAGCTAGTTGAAGAAACTTAGAAGAAAGTAAATCAAACTTGTGGATTTGTCGGTTTGTAGAAACCTACGGTTATTTCTTGTGATCGTCGGTCGATCTTATTGGTTGTTCAGACGTCGGCGTGACGTCATTTTATGAGAAGATTTTAGTACGGAAAGGATAAAGTTTTCTTTGTGTTCACCGAAGTGAAGTATCGGTACGGTAAAATTCATAACCCGGTAAATAACGTGTGCGTGTAGATACGTATAGCGTAGCTGGGATGAATATATGAGAGTGCGAGTGATTGTTCTACATATGTCAGGAGATGTATATTGGAGCATCATTTATTGTGTAGTAGAATACTCTATGTGTGTAACTGTAAATAAATAGAATAGTGTATTATCGCTGCCCTCTTTTATTAAGTTGTGCGCGTGACAAGCAAGTGGGTGGGGGCTTGAGCCGATTGGAAATTGATGAAATTAGGCAGCGATCACGTTGTTAGTTTCCCCCTTCTTGACACATTTTTATGTTGTTGTAACTCTAGTCAACGAGCAGACGAGTAAAACACATAAACGCCATACCCCTAGACACGACAGAGACAATACCACGACAATATGAACAGTTACTTGTAACTCTTGTTAGATAAAGACTAAAAAATTGGTTTTGTACAGGAGTAAAATAGTATCATATTGGAAAGGGAAATGTTTGGATGTTATAGAAATTTAAAATCAAATTTTTGCTGTGAACTGGACCTTGGTAGGATGATCAAATGTTTTCAAGATGGTCTGTGGTGAATCTGTGTTTGGATGTGTTCTGTCTAATGAAGGGGCATTTACAAGTTTTTCCACAAAAATGTAGATGCTGCCTGTCCATAGTGTAATAATAGTAAAATTGAAGACGAGAGGTACTCTATTTGTGAATCTCCTCTATACCGTAATCTTAGAAAAATCTATGTTCATGTTTTTGTCATAAAATGAAGAGTTTATAAGTTAATTATTCTAGAAAGTAGGAAATTTCATGCTTTATGCCTTCAATATTACAACTAAGTTTCCCAGTGTTGATGGTTGTTAAGGGTTACAGTGACGTGTTGCGGCGCCATAAGACTTATATTGCTGACCAGTGTGGTAAGGATTCCTTTGTATTGTCTTTTCTTCCCTTGTCTCTCAGTCAGCTAAAATTTCCTTTGTATTGTAACCCCACGCCAACAGGCCTAAGCCCTAAGGAAAAAACGTTTTGTCTTGTAGTATGTAGTGCTACTTAGGGTAGTGACTGTGATAATCGATTATTGTATAGTTATTATTTTAGAGTTTGATTTACTGGAATGTTGAATTATTCTATTACTATCATCTTGTTTTCACGTCTGTGTGGAACAATGGCCAGGGAATAAAGTGGTCAATAAATCCATCTCTCTGTCTTGAAAACGCAGATACTTTCGACTATTCACCTGTCAGTAATATTTTTACATGTGCTCATTTCCTATGTGACTGTCGTCCATTGAATAGTACGAAGAAAATTGATGTTCTTTAATTTTTCTTGTGTAGTACTTTTCTACGGTTACTGACAAATAATTTTCTCCAGGCTATAATATGAAAACGGTCGAAAACCATGCAGTCGGCTTCCACCGAAAGATTACAACGAATGTTTAGAAAACATTCTGAACTATTATAACGATTAGGGCAAACATATTAAGAGAGCCACAAGAAACAGAGACAATCAGATCGATCTTTCTTCTTCCCTTCCTCATTCCTTCCTCCTCCTTCTCCTCTTCCTGATGCCCTTTCCTTTCTTGTCTATTTTATACTTTTTTCTTTCCCTTTCTACTTCTTTCTTTTCTTGCTTTCTTTCTTTCCTTTCTAATGGCCTCCTGGGAGGAATTCTTGTGACTGGCTTAGTAAATGTTGTTAAACCTTCCTGAAAGCCGCTATTTCCTTTCTACACAAATGTTCCGCACTGGGGCTTGTGCTCTTTGTGGCTTACACCGACTCCCTTCTGGCAGGTAAGATAAATATTCTACTTCAGTTTTCTTACTTAATCCAGTGAGTCGAACGGCAACACCATCAAATCCATAATGACCCAAATTTTTTCTGTAGTTTTTAACCCCCCTTCCTTTTGAGATATGTAAAAAAAATGTTCAGTGTGGGTCAGTAACATTTAATGTTCGTGTGTATCATGTGATGTCCAGTTTGTAAATAAATTACCCCATAAATATCCAAGCAACTGAAAAATGGCGTCTTCCCTCTTACATTTGTTGGTGTGGTCCCAGTAGAAGTATCTGTTCTCTGCAGAATATGATCTGAAGACAACTTAATTGTTAGTGCCTTCTCCCCTCCCTCCCTCCCTCCCTCTCTCTCTCTCTCTCTCTCTCTTTCTCCTCAATTTAGTTCCTGACCACCCAAGATAAGCATCCCCAGTCGAAGATGTTTATTGATTTCTGTTTCCAATGTACTATAATGTACAAAAATAATCAATAGGAAAAACATCAGAATTACACATTTTATACAAAATGTTTATCTTCTAAATATTTTGAAAACCACAGTGAATTAATGACTAGAAGTAACGTTTATTAACATATCTTCTACGACAAAAGTAAGAATGTAGTTTTGTTGTATCACTTTCTTGTGACTATCCAATCACGATATAACATCAATCGCTCGCGACTGCTTTTTAAAATCATGGCCCGGTCACGGGGTAAGAATGTGTTCATCTTAACAGAGGTTTCTATTCTTCCTTTTTAAAACCTGTCGCACTGATAACCTCATTCCGCTGTCTCATTTTCTTGTGTTCCCCTTTTTCGATTCCATAAACGTTTTAGCTACTAAGTGGAGGAAACAATTCTTCTGTTTTCAGCTGACAGCAGTTCATGAAATATTTTCAATGTTTGTAACATTTTCCTCCCGTTCTGATATCAGCAGAAGATACCCCCTGGACATTTCAAAGCCCATTGATCCATTGAAACATTGGCAGTTCTTTACAGCTTTTTAAACATAAAGTTATTAATACATCAACATACAGTTACAATTTTGATATATAAACTATCGAGATATGAAGAAACAGAAAAAGTAAAGAACATTGTTTATTCAACGACTGCAGTGTCTTGAATCTCCGTCATACAACAGTCATCTTCTTATAACAATATGCGTGCCATCTGTATGTAACAGATGCTAGTTAGGTGTATTGTTAGAGTACAGTTTGGGAGAGGACATAGGACATATGACAGGTCTGGGAACTAAACCTAATATAGAGCAAGACAGACACTAGGGAGGCCAGACACATCACTATTAGCCGCCCAGCACTCAGTTAACCATAAACACAGAAGCTATAACTCCAAACCATGTATTGTTTATCAGGGTTATTAAGCATGCAGTTGTCAATCACAAGCACACGTGCAGATCGTGGGAATCGGATAGACAACACTTAGGTTAGATTTATAAACCCTTGTGGGGATAGACCCGGAGAGACTGATGAAGTGTGATAGAGAGACATGGAGAGCTATTGAGTTTGTAAACCGGCCCGCCATTCGGATTTACATCCACTGGAAAATAAAACTTTGATGGACCAAAAACATGAGTGTGTGGAGTGTTGAAGGAAACAGTGGTGCACGTCTCTTCGTCCGGTGGTTCTCGCTCGACATAATGCAACATAAAGCTACATAATGCTACATGCTCTTTCTGGCGCCGATGACCCGTCCGGCGACATCATGTCCACCTGACGTTGTTTGGCGTCTTTGTCCTGATACAGCCATTGGTTGTGTTAAGCGCCAGCAGACTCAATATCTGCTTTGTTTTGTGTAGAAACAAAACTCACAGACACTGCAATACACAATGTGGTTAATGAAGGATACACACTGTATTTGATCTCTCTCTCTCATGTATGCTCGCACAGGCAGAAATTTACGTTGCTTCCAAGCTTGAAAGCAGAAGGATACCAAATGCCAGTGATTCGTAAATTACTCCCTTTTTTGCTGTATCCCTCCATCTCTCTCATCTGTTTCCGTCCCTCCTGTCCCCATCTCTACAGAGATATCTCTAAATAATACAAACTAAAAAGGGGGTGTAGCCATGCGTTATAGGAAAACCCTAACATTTTAGAGTAAAGCAGCAACATACAGAGTCAAACCTAAAAGATATAAAAAGAACGTAGTAAGAGGGAGGCAGTAGAAATAACAGCAAACCTTCACCCAGCATACAACCGGTTCATAACACCAAAACCGAAGATTCCCGCTTCACGTCCCTCCCCTATTCCCATAACACGAAATCCCCGCAGGGTGGAATAATTTACTTTCCAACACAACCACCCCATCTTTAGTTATGTATAGACCATACATATGTACATATGTAATGCTTTGACTATGCGACTTATTCTTACTCATATAAAAAATTAATTTTAAATAAAAGGTGCCTCATTTTCTATATACACTCAATAGTCGATATTTACACGTTACCATCACATGTTAAAACAGTAATAATTTTATCACTATTTTGTTTTTCTCGTAATGGACACATGGGTGACATGTGTGACATTCAAGCCCAGTATAGTTCCATAAAGGACAGAATATACAGAAAATTCAAGAACATGCACGGTCTCTATCTTTAGCCTTTTCAAAACTTTTGCATGTCGACAGGTTTTAGGCAAAACATTTCTATTTACAGCGATAATGCATAATAGCTCACTGGATACAGATCTCAACACGCATGTTACATTTGAATGAAAGGAGTCTATCCTCAAGTGAAACATTGTACAAATTCTATCGGGGGCCATACCCTCCTTATTAAAAATTATCCGCAATGATCATCTATCACTGTTTCGCTGCTTAGCTTATTAAGACCTCGTTATTTTCACAATTAAAACTCGAAAGGGAAGAACTTTCTCTCTAATATATAAAACCAATCTGATCATATTTCCTTAATACAGGACAGAAGTTTTTATTTCAGAAATCAGATTCAACTTTAGGTTATCATTTTTGATTATTATTCATTCCCATAGTGCTTTACCTAAAGTTTTCCCGCATACATTTTTTGGTTTTTGCTTCCATATAGTGGTGGTGGTGTGGGGGAGGGGGATTGGGGGTGGAACTATCCGGTGTGGATTTTCTATGTTTTAGGGATTTTTAACAAAGCGACAGCCCCAAAAGATGATGAAAGCAATTCCTGCGGCACAACAAGCAGCTTTCATGGAGGAGGGGGACCCGGTGGCCTTGCACAGATCAGCGACTGAGCGGTCGCCAGCTCTACACCTTTCCCACAACATGTAGTCCTGCTCGGAACTCAGGAAGGTGGCGTGCACCACGTACACAACAACGAAGACAAGGGCAGACAACAAAAGGGACGTAACCACTGCCCGGCTGGTCGATGACAGGTTTCTCCAGTCGCCTCGAAATCTGGCGATGATGTCCACGGGAATTCTGTCATTGTGATGGATAGTCGGTGTCTTGCGTTCACACACCTGCGTTACGAAAATTGGGAGTTGGAAATGCTTTGTGTTCTCAAACATGAATGGTGAATGACACTTTGTGGTACACAAGGTCAAGATTAAATAATATCGAAATTTGTATATTTCTCTATATATGTAAGAGAGAGATTCTGTATATGTAAGAGAGAGAGAGAGAGTGAGAATCATTTGCGACAAAAATCAGGCAACAATAACTCCGGTTTTTGTGGCGCACATCAGACCTAGAGACAAGTATCGTTGCTACTGTTTTTTTTTTTCTTGTCTTTTCTTTCGTCTTTATTTCTCGTGCTCTCTCCCTTCCCTCTCGCAACCCCCATCCCTGTATGTGTGTCTCTGTATGTGTGTGTCTTCTTCTACAGCTCTGCGTGTGTGCGTGCGCATACTTGTCTGTGGATTATGTGCTGTCTGTCGTTTATATTATTTATGCATGATTGCGTGCGTGCGTGTGTTACATGACCTAAACACAGGCATGCTTATTCCAAGTATGAATGTGAATAGTACACATTTTGCATTAATGTTTGAACTCATTACCTTTTCAACTGATTATTACCAAATGAGATCATTACACAACAGCCGTAGTAAATTTATATTAAGGGATTAGAAATAAAAACTCGCTAACCTGAGAGAAGAACTGGAGAATTGGCAGATCAAGGGAGGGAATAACGTCGGTAAATCTGTCCTTGTCGGGGTCCGTGTCGTCGCAGTAGTTACTACAGCACAATAAGCGGCCCTCATGCAGACCCAAGGCTCTCATAAACGCCGTCTTCGTCTCGTCGAACTTCTCTCTGTTCTCATCGTCGACCTTGTCTAAGTTTGTCAGCACGCCGTACACTGGAACCTCTGGAAACAGCGTTGAACATCAAGCGTTGGATACATGGCTGTAGATTATATTTTCTACCTACACTGTTTTTAACATCAAACCAATCTGTCACAAGATCTGCTCCCTGAAACCAGAACTATAGGGGCGGGTAACTCGGTAACATTCGATGGAATGGTCCGCACACACGTGCGCGTCCCTTTAAAGTCGGAAAGAATCGAGACGGAATTACAACACCGTGTATACAGTTCAAGCTATCTCATCACGAACGAAGAAGTTTTGTTTTTCGAAAAGCGCTAGAAAAAGTGGACGAGAGTCTATCAAGGCAATAA
>SMGT01010507.1:38114-50180 GCA_004794575.1 Lanistes nyassanus
GTCTCCTGGAGCTCGTCCCAGTCCCTCGTGCAGTCCGCGTGCACCTGGCCGGCGGCCGCCTGGCTCTGAGCGAGACACAGTCAAGATGGCGGCGTGGGGAAAGTGGGGAACGGCAAGCAGCATACACGACATGACAGGCTCAGTCGGTCATGATATGAGAGAAAAGATCAGACTTGAAAAGACAGGAATGGACGAGAATGATATGACATGACACGAATGAAATGACAGCCAGCTGAGCTCTTGCAATTAAAGATTAATTGTAAGTCCCAGATGTTGAGAGGCTGAAGTCAGGTTTGTATTACGGAAATAGTTTTTTCGTGCCTCAGTATCTCGGGTGATATAAATCATCAGCCCTTTCCACAACCCGTACCTCTATGTGGCCGTAGAAAAGAAGTCGAAGGAACTTCGTCATCCGCTCGTCTGCTTCGTTTTCCAGCAGACCGGGCATGTCGATGAGTGTCGGCAGCAGCACGTCTTTGAATATCGGCCGGTCTTCGTTACAGCATTTTTTGAGCCTGCGACAAAATACAGTCATTACCAGAACTTTGTCTGCTCATTACATAGCAGATCGAGCTCCCCATCCTACTTTTTTCCACGTCTACATCACATCAATGCCAGAAAGACTGTTCTTTCCAACAGTCTTCAATTATAAACACCATTTAGAGGAACTAACCCGATAAACTTACGGCAACCAAGTTGGGATGAATGTGGTGGATGGGTGAATGAAGTGGATGAGTGAATGAAGTGGATGGGTGAATGAAGTGGATGGGTGAATGAAGTGGATGAGTGAATGAAGTGGATGGGTGAATGAAGTGGATGGGTGAATGAAGTGGATGGGTGAATGAAGTGGATGGGTGAATGAAGTGGATGGGTGAATGGGCGTCCGAGTGGATTTAATTTAGGAGGAGGTGTTCAACTACATTTACATCATCTCGTGCAAAGTCCTCACGTTAGAGTTCGTGCGTACTTTAAGGACTTCGGGTGGTAAGCTGTAGACGTACTCACTGAGAGATGTAGTCTGTGATGGGGGTGGCCCGGTCGCGGTAGCCGACCATGGTGTACTCGATCCACCTGTCCTGGGACAGGCTGGCAGCGAGGCTGTTGATGAACGATGACTTTCCGCAGCCTGTTGGCAGACGTCAGGTTATTATACGGTCTCGATACCTCTCGCAGGGTCTAAAGGTTATAGTTGTTGTTTCCCACATTATTTTTCCTTTTACAGCAAATTATGCTAATCATCAAACCCTTATGTACTTGTAGTTCAACATGTACTATAAAGCGATTCCACCTACCACCTATATATATTATATATAACCTATGAATATAGTAATGCGTGAGAAATACCTAATCAGACATGTATTTGTATTTATGTTTATGCATATAATGTATTAATAGGGTATGAGTACAAGTACCCTAGTGACCATGCTGATACAATTCAGCAGAAAAAAGCTCAACAATTTTTAAATATAAGGTAAAATTTCTTTTAGTCTTAAACTTTGGAGTATCTATGTAAATATGCAAGACTGCATTCAGGGAAGGATGACATGCACCCATTCTTGTAGTTTGCATTTTCAAGCTTGACGTTCAGCGTGCGATTTCCAGAAGCAGACACTACGGAAATGGTATACAGAGTATATCGTCATTCAAAAACTTCTACCCCCTTCCCCCCCCCCCCAAGGATATCTGATTGGCTCACCTTGTTTCCCAACGATGACGACATTCAAGGGCCGTTTACCGGACCCTTCACGGTCGCACTTTTCGCAGATAATGTTAAGGTAGTGTCTGCACTCGCTGACGATCTGCTCACGAGGTTTTTTCACCTGCTGTCGCTTCATTTTTCCGCTGATGTTCTTGTCGCTTTCGTGCTGTTGTCCCTCCTGCTTGGGTCGCCGCCGGAGCGGAGCAGGTTGTTCGAAAGCGAGGACGTCAAATTCGTCCTCCATGACAATATTTTTCCAAGTGTGTGATTTTATAAATCACCTTCAGGATCACTTTAATGATCACCTTTTCCTCGATCGCTTTGGCGTGGTCTTCTCAAAGACAATGTTAGTTTTTCCTGGAAATACAATTTTAAAGACGGTTAAACGTGATAGTAGAGTGTACTTTTGTTTTAAATATGTCCTTTACTATTCTACAAGTTTAACAAGTGAAAGCTCAATAAAGAATCACCTACAGTGACGAAGAATGTAGATAAATTTAAACGAAATGTTGCAACCTGGAAAATCTGGTGCTGGTTAATGTTATAAGGTTCTGCTCTGTGTATAATCAGTAGATGTTCTTGCCTCTGTTAAAGTTTTTCATTCGATTCTGTGACCGTTACAAACACACTCGACACATGCTGTCGAGCTAAACAACCTTCCATCATAGTACTCAACTACACTCAGCCAATGCATAAACTCAAAGCCTTCGTTAGAAACACGTCCTTAATTGTTAGCGTTATTTCTGTATCACATCTACCTGCTTCTGGCTTTTGGCAATCACAACGCTCGAACGCGATCTAAGCACAAAGGGAATGAACCCAGTCGATCATGTTTACTTCATGGCGACAGAAATAGAACGTAATGGAGGTCTGGTAGCAAACTTGCATCAACAAACGCCAAGCACACTCGCATATAACTTTAGAAACCTCTGATCGGGTACGGCCTGTAGACTAAATCAATCAGTATGCAAAGTTACCTTACCTGAGAAGCAGTGATAAAAGGCTTCGCCAGAAATGAAACTGCTAACTGATCGCGAAATATATGCGGACTTCCCTGCAGGCAGGAATGACTGTGGGTTCAACCTGCCATCGTATTTATGCGCTCCAGGTAATCTATCATGTCCTCGCCAACAACAACAAATATATATATGCAGGTAAATATTATTAAAATCTTTACCGCAGTTTGTCTCAGGGAACCATTCTTTGTAAAATGGTTAGTAAATTATTCGTGTAACCTATGTAAATAAGATGGACAAGACATTGTAAGGGATTACTTTTACTCTGCGCCTGCTGAATGAGTGACATGCTCAATCGGGAATTCCCAGATGAGAAGACAGGAAAACTTAGCTTACGTGTGAATTGCCGAAGAATCTGGAAATACTGTTTAGTTTTAAACGAAGGGAAAACCGGTTGTGCTTCGACGGTGTGGTCGCTGCAGTCTACAGGTCAAACTAACCAGTCAGTGCGTTTGTACTGTCACTCATATGGGAAGTTTGGTCAACTGCCGAAATCCGACTTTGCCATAAGCCGTTACTACGAGGGGTCAAGGACGCATTGAAATACCTACAGCTTCAGAAGACGACAAATAAATTAGTCGAGGTTTTATGGCCTGGTCTCTTCATCTACACTGACAGGAGCAGACCCTCGGCTAAACTTCGACTGCCCAGTAAGTTTCGGCTTTTAGGAGGGAGGGTGTCGTGACTACTAGTGTGCGTGTGTGTGCAAGTGAGTTTATATTTGAACGTTTAGCTTTGTGTGTGTGTGAGAAAGTGTGTGCGTGCGTGTGCAAACCTATGTTACACTTACGTGTGTGCACCTGTAGATGTCTACATCTACTTACGTTTATACCATCAATATCGTTTATACCATCAATATCGTTTATACCTAACAAAGAACAATTAAATGAGGACAGAGCGCTATAAATCATCAAACGATAATCTCAACAAGGTACTGGCAGCGCTAGACGTACCCGTATGCTGACGTGTGCAACCAAGGATTTCATGTATTTGTCCTATGTTGTGTTTGTGTTGGATCCCAGTCGTCAGTTTACGCTTAGTGAGCGAGCTGACGATATAAAATAGGGATTCGCTGTATGCACACGTGGTACACCGAGGGTTAGCCGTGTGAAGACTAGGGTCGCTTAAAAGAAAGGGGCGGCAGATCTTTTTGAAGATCTGCCATGTTCGACTCTCTCTTTGCTACGTGTTTGGGTACGGTAGGCTCCCTTGGTTGCACACGTCAGCATACGGGTACGTCCAGCGCTGCCAGTACCTTGTTGGGATTATCGTTTATACCATCAATATCGTTTATACCGTCAATATCGTTTATACTATCGATTCGGTGGTCCATTTTTCCATGTTTTTTTTTGTAGTTGGTGACTCACAAACAGAAAGCCAGACGGACAAACGGATATTCAGACAGACATTCAACTGATTCAAAGCTCACTAAACTATACATTTCTGTCTCTTTTCTGATCCAATCTTTCTGCCTGTCTGAGTGTGCAATATTTTTGTGTTTCATAGCCTTAAAGTTCTTATGATCTATTATTTTGGCAGATCGTCATAAAATCACAAGGAAATAAATTTCCCATGTTTCCGAAAAACTGCCTAAACTTATTTTGGCACGTGTTTTCCGCTAGACCTATAATTAGACTACGCCTGCCACTATCTATCACACTCTCACGGACAGAGATAGGCAAATCTGTTGGATACGAACTTAAGGAATATTTCTGGTAGTTTATAGAAAGAAGGCGCTGAATGGAGGAAATTGGGTGACAAAAAGATGGATTCAGAGACAAAGTTCAGCGAAGGAGGTAACAAAGTAGTGGCGTGATAGTAATGTGGACACTTCATATGAAATATGTAACTGTCGTATTTTTGTTTTCCCAGTCAGCAAAACCCTGTGTCTCCTTTCCAGTATGTCGCCGTGGATTTAGACCTGAAGACACTGACAACTGCTACAGATTGAGCTTTTCGTAACCTCAACCGCAGGTTATCGCTGACTTACGAGACCGCATGGCTTCACGCAAGTCATTCGCCCCACCAGTCATTAAACATTGTCATTCCCAAGGTCAGTTGCCAAATATTTCAATGCACAGCACGCTGTTCTGTATTAAGTTAGAACATGGTGCAGCAAGCTACTGTGCGATTTAAATATCTCGACCAATATTTTTCTTTGGAGCACTTTGCTTTCTATGCTTTTATGCTGATTCTGGACTGGCATTGGTGGGGTGGGGGTATGGGGGTGTGTCATCGTCGTCATCTGTGTAGTCATCGTAATCGTAATATAGGTGCCATCAGCAGTATGATTTTTCACAATGGAATTAATACAGTGACGGTATTTCAGCCCAAAATCCAAAACTGAGCCAAAGACCTACTTCACCGAATCCCAGCGATAGTCTCAAACCTTCAAGTGATTCTCTCAACGAAGGCGGACAGCCCAACTACCAACAGGTAGAGGAGGACAACGACCTGTCCGATTGTGAAGAAGTAGACGCGGCGCAGAACGTCCAGCGCCCAACAAGCAAAGCCCTCCACGACCCGGCTCGGGACACACCCAGCGAGTCGGAACCTGCCGGAGAAAAGAAAGGAAGCAAGTGGAGGTTCCTTCCCGACATGGGGTCGCTGAGCGGCGGGTGAGTTTAACTCACTACAAGCATTCGACCCTTTCTTCGTCCCTCATATCTAGTTGTCGTTTTGGCTCTTCCTCCCTTCCATCTTTCCTTCATTCCGACTTCAGCTTCTCCCTCCCACCATTTTTTCAAGTCTATTCTTACAAAAACAAAGTTATATCATGTATAGCAAGAAACAGGGATAGAAGAGCACAAAAGGGTATAAAAGGAATATATCAAAAGATTCTAAGCTCATCTACACCTCCAACATGTGTTGAAAATGGGAGAAGAGTTTTAAAGACCTTAGATGGGAAGAATTATAATTTTCCACAAAACTTGTGCAAAAATTCATTTTTACCTGATAGTCTTCCTTCTGGATATATATTCTCATAACTCGCACACGTTATATGCCCCACCTAGACATTTATACGAAGTGGAAATTCCCTTCAAATTAACTTTTCTTGTGTTTCCTTTCCCTCCCATTTCTTTCCTCCCTTCTGTGCGTGCGTGCGTGCGTGCGTGCGTGTATGCGTGTGTGTGTCTGTGTGTGTGTGTGTATATGTGTGTGTGTGCATCTACCTTAACTATTGTGTTGACATTCTTCATCGTTATGTTTACCTTCGCCATTGATGTGATACGACACTAAAACTATTATTGATGTTCACCATAAAAATGTCTCGAGGGAGAACAAAATATCAAAAAGTCTATTCTTCCCTGACTTTCTTCCAGTCATTACTTTTTTGATAAATAAGTGGACCAACTGACCGACTGACTTACTGATTTGAATTGATTGATTGATTGATTGATTGATTGATTGATTGATTGATTGATTGATTGATTGATTGATTGATATATGGATGGATGGATGGATGGATGGATGGATGGATGGATGGATGGATGGATTTATTGATTGAACTTTCAGCTTCGTGGGAGGATTGCTTGTGGTTAGCTTAAGTTATCTTATCCCTCGGGACAAACATTCAGATCCTGTCTACAATGTTGTTCCACCTTGGGGAATGTGTGGCGTCAGTTCTAGACAGGCGAGTCGTTTTCATTCTGACCTAAAATAAAAACCTATAACAGCATTAGAATGGCTGCAGTTTTGTTTCTGTATGTATTCGCAAACATACTTTATTGTTAAATAAAATAAGGAAGTACCTTATAAGTGCGAAACCTTAAGTAATTAAGTGTGTGAGTGGATGCATGTTATGCGTGCGTACGTTTATGCGTGCGATCGAGCGTTTGAGCTACAGGGAGAAACAGTATAACTATACGTGTGTGTCGATAAAATAACATGACTCTTTGCTGCTAGAATAATTAACAGTTCGCACATGAGAATGTATCACGTGTAGTGTCGTTTTTTAAAATTTATCAGCACAAGTTATATAGAAATGGGTGGAAGACTTTATTGCTTATTTAACAACCCTTAATGTTCCTGTATTATTTTTCAGTCACCAACGTCAAAAGATATGCAGCAAATAATGGATCTTATCGCTAAAAATTTAAACACATCCTTTGAGAGTCGAATTCATCAAGAGGTCGAAAGGGCACTGAGCGACTTAGAGGCAAAACGTCCAGATGACGTGGCCAAAGCCAGTATGGAAATTCGGGAGACTGTGGAAACGGAGATTCTGAGAGAAGTAAGAAAGCTGATTGACAGGGTGACCCAGCAAACTGACAGCCGAATCCAAGAAGCTGTCGGCAATGTCAAGGTCAGTCTAAATACCTCAGCAGAGACCAGGATTCAAGAAGTGCTGTGGCAACAAAACGACACACTTGAGAAAATGGAGCAGACAGTGAACATTTCTTTGCAAGAATGCGTTCAAGAATGCAACCTCTCTCTGACCAACACAGAGCGGCGATGGGAAGCTAAGATTAGAAACATTAACAAGGCCTCGCATATTTCCTGGAATCACCTGAGAAATCTCACTCTGGAGAAGTTTGGAGACCTCCAGCTGAGTCAGGAGTTGGTGTATGACGTCATAAAGGGGATGGGCTTCATGAGGTCTGGTGAGTGGGAACAAGTGCATTCCGTTACAGATGGACATACAAGGGAGACATATACCCTGGCAATAAAATTTGTCACCAGGTTGGACATAAACGCAAGCAGACAGGCAGATAAAGGGACGAAATTATTGACAAGCGGACTGATGAATAGGTCGATGGCGACAGACATAAGGAATTTTGTTAATTGCATCCATGTAAAAGTCTTTTTTCGCGTTCGTTCAGCTATTCATCATTTTAGACACGTACAAACTAAGACGAGAAAAAAACATAAAATATATTGTGAGACTACTTCTCTGATTCCTTACAGGCAGCTGGGGCATGCTTATGATTTTAATGGGAGTGATGGAGGTTGTTCTCTACGTCTTCGTGTGTGTTTCCTTCAAAAATCGGAGGCTGAGAACCGCGGAAGTCAGTCCTCCTGCACAGGTGCAAATCAAATTCTCTAACAATTCTCTCTCTCTCTGTTTGTGTGGGTCAGTGGCGGGAAGAAGACCCGGGAGAAGATGTACTATTTTCTATTTGCTTAATACTTTAATTTCTAATACGAATTCAGGGAAGACGCAGATATCACATTCATTTTTTTAAGTAAAGCATTCAGCTAAAGTTGTTCCCTACGTTTCCCGTTTCAAATTTAACAGCCCGGTTTAGTGAAGCCATGCGTGACGTTCCACTCATAAACGTGTTCCCTGAAGGTGTCCCCTCCCGCTCAAGTGGACAGAGGAGACAGAAACACGCTGTGCATCGTCTGCTTCGTCGACAAAGACGTCCCTCAGGTCCAGCGGTGGACGGAGGAAATTGTCAGAGAAACTCGGGCGTCACAGCGCATGCGCACGTTGACTCACGTAATCGCGTCACGTCGCGACATCCAGAACGTGCCCACGTGCAGGCTGGCGCTTGTCTTCGTCAACCCGGATGAGCGACAGCTGATTCTGGAGGACGAGTACCACATGGGCAGCACGCGCAGGGATACAGTGGCAGCCGTTCGTCAGAAAGGCGGTAATGGACAGCAAACCGATAGCGCGTAGAGGTTGTAGTGTTAAAGTAGACAAGACAGAATTTCCAACTAACAGCAGCTGCTTGGTCGCCAGAACACTCGCCTGGTTAGGACAGAGAAACTGAGCCACGTGAAATCAAAGTATGTCGGGTCTTGGACCACTTTTCAAAGCTAGGATAGTTACATTATTTTCTTTCTTCTTTCTTTCGGTTTGGTTTCAGATGTTTGTTATAACCACTAGCCAAAGATGTGACCAACTTCAAACAGTTGATAGTTTTGACTCCTAATTCACGGGTGAGACATTTCTGCCTTGTTCACACTGTAACTCTCGCCATCAAACCAGAAATTAATTGTACTTGTCTTTTGATTTGCTGCAGGGGAAGTCATTCTAATCGCTTACGCCGATCCAACATCCAAGATCCGCGTCCTCCCTGACGGGCAACTCTTTGACCCCTCTCTGACCCAGATGACGTCACATCCTGTACTGCGCGACTTAAACCACAACAGGCGTGTGCTAAGTGTGAAGGAATCATTTAGCGAGTATCAAAAGCGACATCTGACAGACACCATCGACCAGATCTTCACCTGAGCTTTTTCTACAGTTTGAATTATTTTGTGTATGAAAAGTGAGGCGTGTATGCGGGCATGCGTCTGGAATTGTTTTCACCCTTTTCCAAACCTGTGGCTTTTTGTTGAATTTGTTTTGTTGTTGCATTTTGTTGCGCACAGAAATAAACATCCCCTAAATCTAAGCATTTTCTCTCTCGCTCGCTTGCTTGCTGTCTCGCTTGTTTGAAATTATTATTTGTCGATGATATAATTGTATCTCATACAGTTAAGGGCTTACAAAATCAGGTGAATGTTCTTAGCTCGGCATGCAAGGACCCGATCTAACAATTACTATAGACACAACTAAGATAGTGCATTGTATTGAGAAAGGTGGACTTTTAGGAAAAAAAATGAAAACTGGTCTTTGAATGGAAAGGAGCTGGAACTACGAAGTAGTGACCGAATATAACTGTCTGGATTATTTGTTTACAACGAAGATTAGTATTGTTAGAAGAGTTACACAACCAGCCTGTCTCCAGTGCTCTAATAAATTAAAAAGGATGAAAAGGATACTCTCTTTAGAATGTTTGAAACTGAAGCACAACCAATATTATTGTATGCTTCAGGGATCTGAGGGCCTCGCAGAATAGATATTATTGAAAATGTCCACACAATTTGCAAAGAATACTTAAATGTGCCTCCAAAAGTGCCCAATAAACTTATGTATGGAGAATTAGGACGCTATCCATTATATATTAATAGTATTGTTCGCTGTATCAAGCATTGGCTTAAAGTATTAAAAACGAGCAATGAAGGACATGCACGCAGAATTGAAAACGGTAAAATCAAATATTCAACATGTTTACGTGAGAGATAATAAACCTTTTCTACCCGCCCCTCCCCCTTTTTTGTTAAAAGAACTTACCGCGTCCAACGCGTCTTATAGTTTGTCACCTGGCTAAGCTCAATAAGCTTTTAAAAACCTTGAACCCTCTGATACCCTTTTTTGCTGATACACGCTGACCATTTCCACAGTTAACAGACTTAGACTTTCTCAATAAAGTCACATTTTCTTTCATTTCTAGATCATGTATGTAAGTTATTTGTTTTTTAATGATTTCATTTCAGAATTTTGTTCCTAACTTGCTTGACTGCTGCTATCAGCTAGTAATGTTTGCAGTAAGGGTTAGTATTTCATGCTAGTCTGTATCGATCACCCACTTGGATGATAAGTGTATACGCTTCTTAAAGAAAGAAGAGCTGTTCTCTCTAATGAAAAGGTTGTTTGGGGGTCAGCTTCATCTGTCATCAACTTTGTTATGTTGTCACGAAGTTTTCGGACTGCTTGAAATCTCCGCAATTAGGCTTTAGTGAAAAGTTCGATGTTTTAGTCGGACGCGTTGAGCCGAACTGTTTAACATGGCAGACTGCCGCCTTTCCGCTCATTTTATGCTTACGTGTTGTCATTCAATTGAAATAAATGCAACTCTATTTGCTGTACAAGGGATAATCTCCATTATACTTATAGTCACTGTTTCCGAGCACTAACTATTTTAATTAATAAAGATTATTATTACCTGATTCTATCCCTTGCGGTACATACCGGTACGAAGACCCGTCTATGGTACTATTTTAAGATCGTACCAGTAATCCGGTACCCAGCGTCACCCCTAATACAAACTTAAAATCATATTTTTGCTGTGAACTCTACCTTGATACGATAGATATCAAATGTTTCAAACATGGTCTGTGGTGAAACTGCGTTTGGATGTTTTGCCATTGAAGAGAGTGTCATTAACAAGCTTTTTCACAAAAATTTTGCCTGTCCATAGTTTAATAATAGTAAAATTGAAGACGACATGCACTTTACTGGTGAATATCCTCTATACGGTAATCTTAGAAAAAGAGTATATTTTTGTTTCTGTCATAAAATGCAAAGTTTCTGATAATTAAATGTGCGAATATAAGTTTTAAAAAAATTATGCCCTTAGACGATTTTTTAAAAAGTGTCCTTGACGGGTGTTAAGGTTTACAGTAACATGTTGTGGCTACCTAAGACTCATATTGTGGACTAGTGTTCTTAGTTTTACAGTAATATGTTGTGGTTACCTAAGACTCATATTGTGGACTAGTGTTCTTAGTTTTACAGTAATATGTTGTGGTTACCTAAGAGTCATATTGTGGACTAGTGTTCTTAGTTTTACAGTAATATGTTTTGGTTACTTAAGACTCATATTGTGGACTTGTGTTCTTAGGGTTCCTTAGTATTGTAACTCCGCTCAGAGAGGACGAAGGCCTATAAGGAATAAACATTTGGGTCTTATCTTGTAGTGTGTAGTATACAGGATAATGGTGACTGTGATAAGTATTGTCTTTTTATTATTGTGTTTGTTTTGGCTGGAATATTGAATTATTTTATTTCTACCATCTTGTTTGCACATCTTCTGTGTGGGACAATGGTCAGGAATAAAGTGATCAAGAAATCCATCCCTCCGTTTTGAAAAGGCAGAAATTTTCGAGCACTCATCTGTTGGTAACATTCTCACAATTGTTCATTTCCTGTCTTCTACTGAATCATTCACAGAAAAATCCATGTTCTTTGATTTTTCTTGTTTAGTACTGTTCTTTGTGGCTACTGACCCATAACTTTCTCCTAGCTAAAGTAGGGGAAAACCCAACAGTCGGCTTTTACAGGAAGTTCGCAACGGGTGGAATGTGTAGAAAACATATAAAATATTCATATTATCTCCATTTCTAAAAAAAAAACGGTTGAAAACTTACAGAGGAAGGTAGTCACAGAAAACGAAGATAATCAGATCAGACTGACGGACGGAAAGGCAAACAGGCGAGCAGGCAGACGATCAGCAGAAGGAATTGTGATAGACAATGCAATTGAAGCGAATGATGGACAGATAGCAGACATACCCAAAACTCTTGGTGATTGAAAAATGTAGGAATCTTTGCTAAAGAGATAATTAGATTAAAACTGTAGGTATCTTTGCTAATGGGATAAGTAGATGAAAACTGTAGGTATCTTTGCTAATGGGGTAAGTAGATGAAAACTGTAGGTATCTTTGCTAATGGGGTAAGTAGATGAAAACTGTAGGTATCTTTGCTAATGGGGTAAGTAGATGAAAACTGTAGGTATCTTTGCTAATGGGGTAAGTAGATGAAAACTGTAGGTATCTTTGCTAATGGGATAAGTAG
>SMGT01010507.1:62540-74865 GCA_004794575.1 Lanistes nyassanus
CAATAGTGAACCCAATCCAGCTGTATCTATATCCAATCTGAAATATAATAGTGAACCCAATCCAGCTGTATCTCTATCAAATCTGAAGTACAATAGTGAACCCAATCCAGCTGTATCTATATCCAATCTGAAATATAATAGTGAACCCAATCCAGCTGTATCTCTATCAAATCTGAAATACAATAGTGAACCCAATCCAGCTGTATCTATATCTCCGGAATTAAACCGACTTCTAAAAGAAGCTATAATCAAGGCTCGGTATTAACAGTTGCCCCATAGCATGGGGATACTGAATTTAGCTGGTAGATTAGTAAAAGTTTGGACAGGTTGCCCAACTGTTCAGTGGATATTTTCATTTAAAAATATTTTCAACCTACAGTTCTAGTAAACTTACAGTTCAAACCCGGGCAAAATTTAATAAATATAGTAAACAGCGAGCCAGCACAAGCTATTCTGTATGGAAGATCAGACATTGGACGAAAATAGTAAGACACAACATTTGCAATCACTAAAAAATATTTTTGACACTGATCCACTTTTTAATGGAGCCTAAAGTTCCGGATAGAAAGAAGGAAGAGCAAATGAAGAAGGGAGAGGGTAGAGAAGAGGCAGACAAGGAATGACAGAAAGAGAAGAAAGTATGTAGACAGGCAGACAAACAGACAGACAAGCAGGCAGGCAGGCAAGCAGAGGGATAGGTGCACAGACTGGCAGACAGACAGGCAGGCAGGTAGGCAGGCAGACAGGCAGACTGCACCCGGTTCGCATTCATTGAACAGGAGATATTGCATTCATTTCTGCCTACTCAACAGGGGCTCTAGATTACTACAGTGCAGTCTGCAATGCTAAATCTCCTTTTCAATAAGGGGCCGCTTAGTAAATGATACATTTTTTTCGTTTGCACCGGTGAAAACTTACCTACTAATTCGGAAACAAATGAGATCACTCTAACGGACGATTTTTTAACAGGAAGTGACAACCAGTAAACGATGCCACCATTAGTGTTTCCAGACGTTAGCAGTTCGCTTCTCACCCACTCGCTGCTCCCGTTCACCGTCGTTTGAAGGTCTAGAGTGAATTCTGCCACAATACTACCCTTGCTGTACCGCAAACACATGCAACACACACACACACATAAATATATTAGCATGTTTTGTTGCGATTTTAAACATGATTCGATTTTATATGAAACTTGCCAGGGGGTGCACGGGTGTTTCTTTCCCCGCCTACCCCTACCTCTTCTGTAACCCCCACTCCCATCCCTTTACAAACCCACCCCACCCCTAGCCCCTAACCCTTCCCTAACCCCTACCAGGGCCCTTCCAAAACCCCTACCGTTGCCGGCCGTCTTGTCAAGCGAGGTAAGGGAAAGTACTCTTCGTACGAAAGGAAAATGACTGTATGGTGATCTCCCTTGCTTGGTGATGGCTGTGTGCATGAATTGGTAAGGGCGTCGTCATATTTATTATTTCATTTTTGTTTAGACCTAGGTACAGGGTCGAAGTATGGCCTATGAGCATGTGCGGGGGAAAAGGAACCAGCATTCCAGGTGTGAATCGGTTCAGGCGTGCGGATTTGTATAATGGGAATTCCGTTCTCACCTTAGATTCTGCACAGCACATTGACTGTCTAGCACGAACGGGTTCTCCGCCAACTTTTGAGCGAGCTGCAGAAGTAAACAGCAACTGTTTAGATTCCGCACAAGGTGCATCGCTGATAGATTATTTGCAATTCGCAATAGCAGTCGTTAGCTGCATTTTACGTGATATCGACAGATAGAGTCAAAGTGTTAATTATAATGCCTTATAAAATAAATCTGTGCGTGCGTGCGTCCGTCTGTCAGGTTTTTGAAGGCTATGCAACTCACGCTGTAGCATAATTTTGTTTCGAAGGCCTTGAATTCGGCAGAGGAGTTGTCAGACATGGAGGGATGGAAGGAGTCATCCACAGACACAGATACTAAACCTGAAAAACACAGCGGTTTATCCGAGTTGCCAAAAATTGGTTTCAGCTCATTTTAAGATATTAATTAACTAGACTGAAAAATTCCTGTACAAGTTTTGATCAGTTATAAGCGTTTCAACGTTGACATGTTCACCTGGCTACTAAGAGGTCAAAGCATATTGGTGTCTCATTAGCATACTCCAAGCTATCCAGTGAGATGTTCCGTCCAAGACTCGAACCTTTGTCCAAGCGACACCACGGTTCTGACCTCTATTCTTTATTTCTATGTAAATGTTGGAAGGCACGTAGGTAGTGCACAGAAACGATGTTACTCACTGTTCACTACCATTTGGGTAATGCGTTTTCTTTCCTCGCCTACCCCTACCCCTTCTGTAACCCCCACTCCCACCCCTTTACTAACCCACCCCACCCCTAACCCTTCCCTAACCCCTACCAGGCCCCTTCCAAAACCCCTACCGTTGCCTGCCGTCTCCCTCTTGTCAAGCGAGGTAAGGGAAAGTACTCTTCGTACGAAAGGGAAATGACTGTATGGTGATCTCCCTTGCTTGCTGATGGCTTTGTACACACGTGGGTCATTAAACTTATCAGTCACTTACAGACTATAAGCCAACTCGCCATGTATTTCAACATAGACTGCAAATTCTTTGAAATTCTTAGAAATTCTTCCGCACCAATATTTTCTCTAAGGCACTAAGTATCGTAGAGCTCATCCTCTGCTTTCCATTTAAGTGCTTCTGGGAAGAAGAATGATCTATTGAAAAGCACTGTTTCTCGACCCCCCTGAGTTAAAAGTTGAAGAAAAGCACCTCACCTGTCGACCGATATGTTCTCTCTTGCTCTGCAATGGACCACAGGTATTCATGACATTGACACCAATCATTGTAATCTAAAATCTGTTCATGTTTCCAAGACAAAGCTGCAGAAAGCAGAAATGTAAAGCACAGGTGTATCTGTGCGCGTGTTTGAGTGCGTGCGTGTGCGTATGTGTGTTGGGGATTGCCTTTTCCCTTTCGCTAATTTTGTTTGTTTGTTTATCACGTGTGCAACATAATACTTTTTCCTTTTACCTAAATGTAATCACTTAGCTTAGCTACTGCCTCTCTGAGCAATATTACATGTTTCTTCACACTTTTCCCCTGAAGCAGTTTTTAATGTCAGTATAGACGATATAGTCTGGACAATGACAGAAACTAAAAACGCACTTTTTATGGAGTGAATACAAATATCAGATTAATACACTTACCTGATACTTTCTTCCACTCCAAGTAGGCAATGACTCCTCCCATTAGAGACGCAACCAGTACTACTATAGTGATAAACCCAGGTGTCGTCTTTAATCTGCTACAACAGGTGCGCTTAACTACAGATGTGTCTTGTGCCCCGAGTGTTGCACCAGGCAGATTCCTCCAATTCTGATTATGCTGAAGGCTTGCTGAAGGTTGATTTTGCGAAATTTGTCCTGCATGCAGATATGGGATCGCATTCTCCAGATGCAGCGAAGTGTCTCCTCTGCGACAAATACATCGATCACATGAGAGTTGTACACGACGTATGTGTCAAATCTCTCGCTGGATCAGCGAACGTGTGCACTGTGTCTTCATTACGTATTTGAAGTATGCCTGTGATTATCCCCAGATCTGTGTAAATTCTGACATTAACACTTGCTCTCGCCTGCCCTATCAGCCAAATCGGTATAAATGTTCAGGCCACGGGTTACTTGTACCACTTTATAAAGAATATACTTCTAAAACATTGAGAATATAAATAAATATTTCGTTCGGTCGCGAAAGTGTCATAAATGTTGCTTGCCCAGACACCAAATGTACCTGCAGCCGTTAATAGCAGTTAGTCCTGAGGAGCCGCCAAATGTCTTCGACAATTGAGAGTCGAAGACTTGCTTCGTTCGGGTGACGTCATTGGTACCCTCCGACAATTGTATTGTGTCATGTATATATGTATGGTTGGCGTTGTGTAGTGCACAAAGCCTCCTACTTCGAGACCCGTCGCTTACCCCCCCCCCCCACACACACACACACACTCCACTAGCCTAAAAAAATTTAAATAAAAATGCCTTCACACGCCTCAACAACAAGCAGACTTTTGAAGTCATTTTGCTGCTGCTAAAAGCTAGGGTCTAGGATCACTCCCCCAAGTTGCCAAAAGTAGTGTGCCTTGTCGTTCCATCGTCGAGTTGACGCATCAACAATAAATCAAACCTTTGCATCCTATATGCAAGAACCTAGTGTTCACGTACTGAGGTTAAAGGGAATTTTGCAAGAACGAAACCCCAAATCTGGAACTCGTTTTCTGCAGGCTTGGAGCTTTCCTCAAAGAATGCTTCATTACCTCGTGACGTATCGTTCTTCGCCATCGGTACGGACATCAGCGGCCTCTCCATTTTCTCTGCTCAGTGAGTCAGGATGTGCAATGGTGTAAATGCCGGTCCTTGGTTTCTTCTGCCCATCGCTTCTTTCCGAAGATCCATTCCCATCTTCTTGTGTCGCTCGTTTCCTATGGCTGCGCTTTCTCGTTGTTTTCGGAGCTATATAGACGCATCGCGCTTTTTTTATGTTAATGTTTACCTTGGAGGTTTGTTGCGATGTGAGGTTTACATTGTAATTCATACAATCCGACAAGGAAGAGGACTGCTGGCTACTGCTCCCACTTGTGCTGGTGGTGCTGGATTTGCTAGTGTTTACACTTGACATTTTCGCTGTAAAACAACAACAAAAGCAACGAAAATCAGAATTCAGTCTCTCGGAAACGTCTTTTCGTTATTCTCCTTCTTCTTGTCTTCGTTATCGTCCCGATCGTCTATATTAAATGACACCGACGTGTCCCTGTCTTAGAGATTGTACTTACAGGTACCACAAAAGCTGCTGTCAGTCGATGACAGTATTGTGGACACGGTGCTCGTGGTGTTGGCAAATGACGAGCAGTTCGTCCCGTCCTCGTGAGGTATAGGGTGGGTAACTTCTGGCTGTGCCCATGGGCTCTGATAACAGTCACCTGGCTGTTGTCGCTTAGGCTGTGTCGCAAATAAATACGTAAATAGATATGTGCATGGTATATGTTGGGTATGTGTGTAAATAGAGATTCTAATTGTGTGTGTGTGTGTGTGTCTGTGCGTGCGTGCGTGAGAGAGAGAAGGGGAATTTCAAACACAGGTAATAATTGTGTGGGGAGGAGGTTATAAATACAGATTTAACTGAATGTGCATGTCTGTACAAGTGGGGGGGGGGGTAAATACAAATTCTAATTACATGTAGTGTGACCGGTCGTAAATCAGATTTGCTGTATGTGCAGGCAGAGGACATTGTAAGCGAACATGCGTGAGCGCTGTCAGTGTGAGTATGAGAGGAACTGAAAAAATAGATTCAAATTGTGTGCGTGAAGTAGAAAGTTGTAAATACAGATTCAAATTGTGTGTGTGAAGTAGAGAGTTGTAAATACAGACTCGAGTTGTGTGGATGGAGCGTGGAGCTGTAAAAACAGATTCGAACCTCTGTGTGTGTTGGATGGCAGTAAGGGATTTAGTAGAAACTCAGAACCTGGTGTTTTCTCTAAAGGACAGTACATTTAGTTTAACACTACCTTACTTGCTCACCCAGCCGTTTTCACCTCTTTACTTGTCTCCCAACCTACCTCCGTGTGTGTAATTCACCAATACCCAAACGTAGATACATTCACACGTAAATTATTTACACATACCGTTCGTGAGACCCCTCACACACACATTCAGGCATACAAGTGAATTTCTCAGTCAGGATTTTAGGTGTACGAGGATTCGGGGTTATAGTAACGTTGTTGTTCAAAAATATGTATGCAGATATGCATGGTCTGGAGACTTGGTTTTGCTGTCTGCTCGTGCGCAAAGAGCTTTGGCACCTCCTGTGTCAGCAGCCTGTTCAAAGGTCAGTTTTGGCTGATATTGTTATTATGAGGGGAAGAAGACACGAACCGCCGTGGAAGTGGCCACCCTTATGTAAGAACATGTTTCCCGACTCAAAGTCAAAGAGAGCGAATCGGGTTGAGGAGGGGAGGGGTGAAGGTGGTAAACATGACACGCAGCCCATGACGTTTTTTCTGACTCACAGTTAAGGGGAGAGATAAGACAGGAGGGGAAGGGGTGTGGGGTCAGAACGTCAGCTTATCAGGTGGCATGCACAGTACTAATCTTTATATAGTTGTAATGCACGCTATCAAATTGCACGGCACACTTTCTGAACGGACCCGGGCATGCTTTCATGCAACCCTCTCCTTGACGGGAGTGCTCTTTCGGTTTCCCAAAATCCGTGGGACGCGAGTTGGACTGATCGGTGCAAGTACAGACTCACTCTGAAAGGTTTTTCTCTTTTTCTTGATCAAAGCTGCATACACAACGTCCAGAATTCTTCCTGTAATATTTAGCCAGCCCGTGTCTTTATTCCCAATTACCTTTCCCTCGTAGGCAACAGAACTAAAAGTTTCAATGTAGAAGTCATTAATTATGCATATTATGTATACGACAGAAGTGTCTGTGTGCGTGCGTGTCGTAGGGGCTAGGGAAGTGGTAGGGGGTAGGGTGGGTTAATAAAGCGGTAAGGGTGGGGGTTACAGAAGGGGTAGGCAGGCTAAGATAAACCCGGGGCAGCCCCTGGCTAGTATCATGTAAATTCGAAACAAAACATGCCAATATATATATATATATATGTGTGTGTGATTTATTTTAAGCTCCGAATGCATTGTACTTGAAGCTTCTTCTCTACTACGCGTAAGTTCATTTAAACCGCTTGGCCGTAAGTTAGTAGATCATTATACGGTCTATGCAACGTTCACCTATCTTACTACACTACTTGCCACACCTGTCTGTCCATACATGTATCTTCATTTCTCTCTCCCGTCCTATCTCCTTTCATCGTCCTCCCCTCTCATCGCTCGTCTCCCCCAGGCGACTCTCGAAACAAAGAACATGTAAAACCAGCTGTACTCACCCTCGAAATGCTAACACAAGCGTCCTGTAAATTTGCCATGATCTAACAGTAATCAGCATATACACTCCTATACAGGTAGCCAACATACCCCTATACAGGTAGCCCGCATAGGATCTTCAATCAAGGAAGTCCCACGACTACTTCTGACGTCAGCATGAACCAAACGCAGAAGCACCCCATTCGACAATACCCGATTCTTTCTGCCGATCACATTACGGCACTGAAACCCTCCCTTGGCAGGGTGCGGCACACTCGGGCAAGTGCACTTGATTTCTTTTTCATATATTAGACACAAAGAGAGTGTGTGCGAAGAAAGAAAGAAGGACAGAAAGAACGGACACAAAGAAAGAGAAAAAGAATGAAAGAATGAATGAAAGAGAAAAAGAAGAATGAATGAAAAGACAGACAGAGAGAAAGAAACAGACAAAAAGAAAGAAAGAAAAAGAGAAAAGAAGAAGGAAAAATGCAGAGAGACAGAAGTGCAGGCAGGCAGAGAGAGAGAAGGGGAATATAGGTATGCAGGTACACAAACATCCGCATGCGTAACCCCTATGTAAGAATATCTGTAACTCAAAACACTAAAGGTACGTCACTGTGTGTTCAGCTCACTTTTCTCAAATTACAAACAAGATTTTCTCAAGCAGCTGACAACAAAAGTAAATGTCTTTTTCAAACAATCTCTTTAATCTTATCTAAATGTATTTACACACTTTTAGAAATTTATGCCACCGTATTTTCCAATTTTACACGGCTTTCCATTTACGTTATATACACATGCATCTATATAAAAGAACCTACATATCAACATCTTTACACACTGATTTTAATATACTTTTACAGACACCCGGATCTAATTATCCAAATATTTCCACATTTGAACATATTATTTATAACATATTTACATTTTACGCACGTATTGGATCTTGGTTCAAAGAAAAATACGAATCTTCCTTCCCAGTATGCCGTTAAGTCTTTATATGTATTTCAGTACCGGTTATATACAGTATACTCATGTAAGGGATGCGCATGTATACTTGGAACCACGGAGTTGTATAATGTAGTAAATACTATAGTAAATAATACAGTAAATGCTATAGTATACAACTCAGTACTTGGAGCATACTAAGTATATGCATATCAAGATCAAATTGTAAAAATCATTTATAAAATAAAAATAAAAACATACCCACCTGTTTGCCCACCACAGCTGTGTTGTCCAAAATTTTTCAGGTACCATCTGTCCTTATCCATCTTTGGAAAGCTTAGCAGGGTAGGGTGGGGAAGGTGATTAAAGAGAATTGTTAAAGTGAACTGTTTTATCTTGTCCCTGATTTTTTTTCAAATTCCCTTTAAAGCGTGTTGGGTCCTCTCGGTTTCCTCCTCGTGCTGTGCATTTACAGAAATGACGGACAGAAGGACTGACGGATTGTCAGACGGATGGACATAAGGACGGAGAGACATGAGAGACAAACATATTATTCCACGTTCAGTCTTCGTTGCAGTGTCACCTTGACTGCAAAGGTCCCTTCCTCATTCCACCGACAACGCTTGAGCGCACACGAGCTTCTGAGATGTGATGACCCGACTCTGTAATACTATGACAAAGAAATCCTTACCCTCTCAACGGGTTTTTTTCTCTCTCTCAGCGTTGTCTCGCATTTTTAACTTTTCGTTTCAGCCTTTTTAACGTTGAACCCCACCCACCCCCATCTGTTTTGGTCTGGCCGCCCCCGTCTTGTCAGTTCATCCACCAGAGTTTGGTGACTCGCTAACCCTGTCGCCATGGCGGCCTGTAGGGGCCTCGATAGCTTTGCGGGTAAAGCTGCGGAGTTGCCTGTTTCTGGTTCGCATCTAAAAGTTGTCAAGGATCGTTGTCTTAATGTTTTGCAGAGTTCGTGGCCGTTCCCAGAACATCAAACTGCCTTTCCGCATGTGCCGTCTTACTGCAACCATCAGTCTAGCGGTTGTTCCAGTGCACAGCTTAGTAATAAGAACCCTATCCCCACCCCCCGCTCGAAATTATCTCGAGGTGAAACCGCTAACACTACCCACCTAGTGACCAGGCCCCGTATGCAAGACAACCGAATAGCTGACTTGTTCCTGTCATAGCGGAATACGTTCCTTGAATTTCCCATGCAGGAAAGCCGAATAGGCTATCCTTCCCCCGTTATTTGGTAATCATTAAGTTATTTGGTCGTCCCAGAGGCGAATAGCTTATTCCAAGTTCGCCGATACAGCGTTTTCAGAGACAGAAAAAATCGGCTATTCTAGAATAAGTTTCTTGCATTCGGGCCCAGCAAATTAGTTGTTTGTGACGCTAGTCCCCATCGCGTCGCTTGGTTCGCTGTTTATCGCTGGGAACAAGAGAAGCCTTCTTGCTAAATTCGTCTCCGTTGGAAAGGATATTTTGGCTGTAAATATTTTGCTCACATGCTTCTATTTTCCTTTCTCTCTGAAGTCTACAATCGCGTTCCACGCACTAATAGAAATGTACTCAAACATGCATTTGACCTCTAAATGATGAGAGATTGAATTCATTATGCCATTTGCACAATGCTTTCATAATGATGAAAGGCAATTTTAATGCAGCTGTTTTTACTGAATGTAAAAAAACGAACAATTTAAATATTAATTTACATTCTTAACCATAGTACAAAAAAAGAGCTGATAAAATGTGAATAATTTAGTTTTTCTTTCTCTCTTTCTTTCTTTCCGTCACTTCCCATGCATTTCCTGCTTCTCCACATAACACAATGACAAATGACATGCACACAATTCATCTGTCTTAAGCCATCTCTCACTTCTTCCCATACTGTTTTAATATGTATTATTTTTACTGTGTCCGTCCATCCGTCCGTCCGTCCGTCCGTGAGTCTCTAGGTGCGTGGATCTGCCGCCCAGGCCTGTTGGTTAAGCCGAGATTTGCTATCGACCTTTTGATTAATTTAGTGCAGAGCAAAACAATTCTAACTATGCTATATTTAGATATTGTGCATCAGTAGAAACTCCTTCACTCGACCAATAAGAAGAAAACAACAAAATAGGTGACGCTAATGGACATCAAACATTGTAGACATTTCGATATCGTCTCAACTGCTACAAACAGCAACACAGAGCTTTGACAGAGACATCAACAGTTAACCAAACACTGCGAACATGAAGGTCCATGCAAAAATAGAACCCGTGTCATTGAGATGACCGGCTTTTTAGTCACATTGGTTTTCCTTGAAAAACAGGACAGAGTGTGCAACACCAGAAAATCGAATGGTTCGCCAAAAAACTTTGAAACCACAAGAGCACGCACGCACGAACACACACACATACACACAAACACACACACACACACACACACACACACACACACATGAGAAAGCATAATTCATCTTCTAACATGCTTAGATATCGTCCACAAAATGCATATTTCATTGACGCATTTTTAGACCTTTGGCGTAATCTGTCCACAAAACTACCTGCAAGTTTGTCATCCAGAGAAAGCGACCACGAAAGTCAAATCTCAAGCTCCTAAACGGCCCTTCGGGTCTCAAACGACCGTCCCCTGTGCAGATGTATTCCACAACAAGAACGGAAAGTCGGGGTACAGAATCCCGAATATTACAGGCATTTCAATATTGTTCCAACATCTCCTAAAGCGAACGCGCGCCCTACCTTAATGGGTCTTTTAGTGAAAAATATTTTACTCATCATTCTGTGTTCTGCTGTAGTAGCAAAACTTTTGCAACTTTCAAAAACGTATTTTCATGATTTACCTTTGTAAGCACAACAATAGACTTCAATGTAAGAACTTCAGGTGATATTTCTTTTAAGCAGCATCACAATAAATCAGTTGCATCAATATCGCTGCATCTCAGAACAAGGAGTCTAAGAGTGATGATGATGATGATGATGATGATGATGATGATGATGATGATGATGATGATGATGATGATGACGATGACGACGACGATGTGACCAATATCTCTGCTTAAAATCGATGCAATTTTTTTTAATTTAAGTTTTTAAAACAGATGGTTAAAACTGTATTCACATTTTTCCTTTGCATGAAATAACGTCATAAATACTCAACAAGTACATAAATATTCAAATACAAAACACAACCTCCAACATTCAAGGCACAAGTACAGTAAATACAGATACATGCACAGTATTATGGACTTCTGGACTGCATCGTCCTTAACTCGTGTGGTGCCCTATTCAGAGGCTGTTGCGAACGTTAGCTTCCCACGTACAACCCAGTATGTCAGCACTGAAGCACAGGCCTTGTCCACACTCACGGAAATAAATGGTCCCGGACGCACACTGGACGTAGGTGCGACAAGAGCCGAACGGGTATAGGAGGTACGAGGCGTTTGGTGAAGAGCAGTAATCCGCTGTAAGAAAGGTGTGTACAGATTACGAAAAGTGCTGACACTGTGACAGTTTAAAAGAAAAACAAGTGATTGCCGCTTGGAGGAAAGTCCAAATTAAATTTAAAACAAGGGAACTGGACCAAGCTAAAAAAAAAAAAGGACAAAGACGAAGACAATCTACATGTTTCGGGGCACATTCTCCTGCCATGCACCCCACGCGCCACATCTACTGCAGCTAAGTCTTTTTCTTTTTCGTTTTTTCGTCGTTTTTGTGTCGTCCTGATGAAGGGGTAGTGCCCCGAAACATGTAGATTGGCTGACAGTTTAAGTAATTTATACCTGTGAACAAGATAACAGAAAAGTCAAATAAACAAACAATACCCGTGCTTAAATTGTACTTTGAAAGCGCTATGCTTTTGTAAAATGTCAGGATGACCTGAGCTAAAGAATGCAGATTTTAACCCCGAATTTCATTGACACTGATAAGGAATTAAACGAGATTTTTTTAAGAGGAAAGGAGAAATGGTCATATAAAATCAACTTTTTAATTAGTTCATTAATTAACAGCAATTCTGTTGCCATAGTTCAAACAGGTGATACTACAGTGCATGACTGCACCTTCTTTTCGCATATATAGCAACCACTGTACCCTATAGATGAGAGATCAGAAATTAGCTCAAGTTCTCTAAGTCAAAGCGGATGCCCGAGTGGTAAGAGCGCTGGTTTCCTAGCCAGAAGACGCTGGTTTCCTAGCCAGAAGACGCTGGTTTCCTAGCCAGAAGACGCTGGTTTCCTAGCCAGAAGACGCTGGTTTCATAACCAGAAGACGCTGGTTTCATAACCAGAAGACGCTGGTTTCATAACCAGAAGACGCTGGTTTCCTAGAAAGAAGGCTTTGGTTCCTAGCCAGAGACGCTGGCTTCCTAACCAGAAGATGCTGGCTTCCTAACCAGAAGGCGCTGGTTTCCTAGACAGAAGGCGCTGGTTGCCTAGCCAGAAGGCGCTGGTTGCCTAGCCAGA
>SMGT01010507.1:75055-87945 GCA_004794575.1 Lanistes nyassanus
AAGGCGCTGGCTGCCTAGCCAGAAGGCGCTGGTTGCCTAGCCAGAAGGCGCTGGTTGCCTAGCCAGAAGGCGCTGGTTGCCTAGACAGAAGGCGCTGGTTTCCTAGACAGAAGGCGCTGGTTGCCTAGACAAAAGGCGCTGGTTTCCTAGACAGAAGGCGCTGGTTTCCTAGACAGAAGGCGCTGGTTTCCTAGACAGAAGGCGCTGGTTTCCTAGACAGAAGGCGCTGGTTTCCTAGACAGAAGGCAGAAGGCGCTGGTTTCCTAGACAGAAGGCGCTGGTTTCCTAGACAGAAGGCGCTGGTTTCCTAGACAGAAGGCGCTGGTTTCCTAGCCAGAAGGCGCTGGTTTCCTAGCCAGAAGGCGCTGGTTTCCTAGACAAAAGGCGCTGGTTTTCTAGACAGAAGGCGCTGGTTTCCTAGACAGAAGGCGCTGGTTTATGTGCAGCATCCCACTTCCCCAAGTCTAACCGGCTGCGAATGGCTACCTGAGCCGCGGGTCAGGGAAGTCAAGGCAGCAAGGGAAAGGAGATGCGGAGATGTGGGTTCTCATACACCCTCACTCCCCGACAGCCTAAAAATAGGTCGTGGGACAATTTCTACCTCCCCCTCTCTCTCTCTTTTCTCTCTCTTCTTTCTCGGAGGAGTACATATGGCATATGACGCGCTGAAAGTATAGGATAGGAAACGAGGGAGATTTCTAGACTCACAGAACGAAATCTTAACAATTCTTCACACCCACCTGGCAGCATCTGCAGTGTCTTGCACACCTGGAGAACAAAGGAAGTGTCAGCGGACCGCGTCAGCTGGCAGCACAGGTCGCTGTTGTTCCACCCGGTGTATTGATGTGCTTGCAAGACAGATTTCCCGGTAGTCGTGCAGTTGGTGTCATTAGTGCTGTGTAAGGAAAGGGTTTATTTTGGTAAAGCCTCCTACCTAAATTGTCTACTTCATACGCTTGTTAAATATTAAAAACGAGAATCCCACTTTAAATTTGAATCTGCTCACATTTTCCCCAGTTGTCCCAATTTTTGGGACGGGAAGAAAACCAAGACAGTTATAAGCACCTAACCCACTTTTCCAAAATATGCGTAAACGCAAACTTGCTCAGTGACCAGTAGAGATCTACCAAAGATTGCGCCACCATAAGACGCACTAGTCTTACAGCTTTACCTGTAGGTATCGGGAGTTTGGCGGTCCGAAAGAACGTTTACATCGCCATTGGGACGTCTCAGCAGCCACGTGAAGGTGACGTCACTGTTGTAGCCCACGTCCGCGTGGCACTCCGGCTGAACGTTTGTAACAGACTCGACAATCGGTGGAACCGTCAAGACTGGCGTTTCTGGCCTTCCTGCATTTTTTTTATATAAAAAGCTTCAATCGTCATATCGAAATATCGTGGTATTTTTTAAGTTCTTTAAACTCATTCCCCCTATTTAATTACTTCTATCGAGAACCGATTAGACCACATTTATACTTTGCAAACTCTCAGTCTTTCAGTGCAGTAACCTCGCACATGTAACCAATTTCAATTTTTTTAAATAAATATAATTATCAGAACTTGGGTAAAACATGATTCTCAGAAAACAAGTTTAAAAAACAGTCCAAATTATGACCGCGTCTAGACACTACAGAACTATAACAGCTTATTCTAGGAATGCAGCGGGTATTTGCACGCGGAGTTTCCTCCGTGGAAATCTTCATGTAATGAAATACGCAGAAGTTGCCAGCGAGTGGCGCAAAGCCGTAAAAATAAATTTTTAGACGGCTCTTCAGAGTGACGCCCCTTTGCTCTGACGTCAGCTGTGCAAAAAGACCTTGAAAAAGCGCAGAAAAAACTGGAGCCAATCAAAATACAGTCTTAAGTAGAATATACTAATCTCTTAGGGTCATCACTGAAAACGTTGCAGTTTCCTGGAAGATCTTTACTGCCTACACCCCACCCCAGCCCTTCCCTTATCCAAAGCCCTCACCATAACCCCACCTCTTACCCTTCCCCTAACCCTACCCCACCTCCCGAAACATCCCCCTCTCCCTCCCTTCCCCTGCCCCGCAAAGACCTGCGAAATATAGCTCGCCATTTGATTGGCTCCAGTGAATTAGAGCTTTTACGTGCTGATAGCCTCGGTTTGTATCTGCACGGGACCGTGCAAATAGCCACCGGCTTCGAGGAAATAGGGTATCAATCCATTTTTCTGGGGTTCCGCTTAAGAGGATCCTTGCTGCTTATCGCAGAATTTAATAAAGTTCTTACTTTTCGGTTTCACGACAACAGCTGACTGCGCTCTGGCCATGCTGTCCCTGGAAAAGAAGACATACGTGCCCCCATCACCGCATGCGATGTTCTCCACAGTGAGGACAACCTTGAAGACATCGCCAACATACTCGCCGCCGATAGAGAACTGCTGGCTGCTGGAGGCCAGTATTCCGGAAGTGACGTTCAGTGAGATTATCACGTCACCATCACGTGTGAAGCCGACTTCCGACAGGTTGGAGGCGCGCGTGACCGAACATTCCAGTGACAACGTGGTGCCGATGGGGGCGGGGCTTGGTGCAGTGCAACCGACAGACAGCGAAGGCTGATGAGTTGTCTCTGATGACGTCATGCCAACGTCACTTCCTGTGGAAGTGCTTTCCGTGACGAAAGACGTGGTTGTTACGATCAGAATAGTGCTAGAGTCTGGCAGAGTGGTGACGGGGGTGGTGATTGCAGTGGTTGTTGAAGAAACTGTCAAAGAACATGTTCATATGATTACCCGGTTTTGTTCTAACGCTTTTCCCGCGAGAACAATAATTCCCCCCCCCCACCCACTACCACCACCACCGTCAACCATTGGAACAAAAATGGAATTAATTATTTATGAAAATGTTTTAATATTCAAGAAAAAATTCTAGGTCACAAACACGTTAAGGCAACACATTTTAAGAATGTTTGTGATAAATCTATGTTTTCAAAGGACGTCTTGTATTAGATCAGTCACATCGACAGAATCGACTAAGACGTCCGTCCGTTCTTCCTTCCGTCTTCTTTCCTTCTTTCTTTCCTTCCGTCCTTCCTGAGTGACTGAGTTACAGAGTGACTGAGTTGCGGACGGACGGACGGAATAACCAACTCATTGACGGGCTCTATCGCATGTTCACCCAAACCCACCTGCGTGTAAAGTCTCATTATAAAACCTCTCCTAGAATTTCTTTTCTTCATTTCTTTCTTTCTATCTCCTTTTTAACTTTCTCTCTTTCCTTGTGCATGCGCGCACGCGCGGCAGCGGTGGCGTCTAAGTTTGGGAGTGGGTGGGTTGCACGGTTGGTTCCTCTTATCAGCCTCCACAAAAAAAGACCCATTTCTTGTACCTGCTGTCGGTGTGTCAGGCAGAGAACAGGTGGCAGTTTTGGTGTCGAAGCAGTTTTTGGCGGATGTAGGGCAGTTGAAGAAGAAGATGACACTGCCGGCACACCGAACGAAGGTGTAACACGGTTCAAATGGGTACAACAGGTAAGAACTGTTGCTTGAAGAACAGTAATCCGCTGTCGGAAACAAACGTATCCAAACATTATTATCGATTGCTCAAAATTTGCATTTAAAAAAAAGCTTACAACAAATTCTTGATGTTGCCCCTTTTAAAAATTAATGGGGGGGGGGGTTCTCGATCACTCATAGCGGAACTATGATAAAAGAGTCGAAGGTACAATTTAACAGATCTACCTGGTAGAAGCCGCAACGTTGCGCACACCTGGGTGACCACGAGAGAATTGTTACTGGACTGCGTCAGCTGACAGCACAGCTCGCTGTTGTTCCATCCGATGTACAGATGCGAATCTAGGTGAGAATTTCCCATCGTGGTGCAGTTCGTGTCATTAGTACTGGGTGCAAAACACAGAAGACAATACAAAGGAGAGTGTCTAAGGGTTGAGCAAATGTAACTTAGAACTGTATATGAACATCAATAGCAGCAGAACTCATGTGTGTGTGGGTGGCTGGTGAGTGGGTGTGCGTTCGTGCGTGCGTGCGTGCGTGCGTGCGTGCGTGCGTGCGTGCGTGCGTGCGTGCGTGTGTGCGTGAGTGTGTGTAAGTGTGCTTTTAAAGGTGACTTCAGTTATCGCCTGGTTCTGTCACTGTTTTCTCCAATCGCCTCCTTCAGAAATTTCTTTACAGCTGGCAACTCTTTAACCACTGAGCCAGATCGGTCATTTTCTCACCTCCGTTTCAAACCAAAAGCAGAGATCCCCTATCTGGGTTCGCGGTGAAAGGTTTGCCTAGTGAAGAACAGACTTTACCTAACGGTCTCCGGGCTTTGGCGATCCTGAAGAACCTGTTCTGTGCCGTTTGGTCTCCTCAGCAACCATCGGAAAATGACGTCACTATTATAGCCCATATCCGCCTGGCATTGTGGTGAAGTGGTTGTGACAGACTCGATAATCTTTGGAATTGTCATGGACGGGGTCTGAGGTTCTCCTGCAATTAAAAAAAACTGTAGCGGAAGACACAGAGGACAGGTCAGCTCAGAACTTGACATTTAAAAACACGATTCTCAGGAAACAGGCTTTAAAAAATCCAATCCAAATTATCACTGACACTTGACACTACAATACTCTAATTCATTCGAGGAAATAGGGTAACAATGCACTTTTAGGGATCCGCTAAAGACGATCCTTGCTGCTAATCACACAATTTAATAAAGTTCTTACTTTGCGGTTTCACGTCAACAGCTGACTGCGCACTGGCCATGCTGTCCCTGGAAAAGAAGACGTACGTGCCCCCATCACCGCATGCGATGTTCTCCACAGTGAGGACAACCTTGAAGACATCGCCAACATACTCGCCGCCGATAGAGAACTGCTGGCTGCTGGAGGCCAGTATTCCGGAAGTGACGTTCAGTGAGATTATCACGTCACCATCACGTGTGAAGCCGACTTCCGACAGGCTGGAGGCGCGCGTGACCGAACATTCCAGTGACAACGTGCTGCCGATGGGGGCGGGGCTTGGTGCAGTACAACCGACAGACAGCGAAGTGTTGTCCGTGGCGGAAGACGTGGTTGTAACGATCAGAGTAGTGCTAGAGTCTGGCGAAGTGGTGACTGCAGTGGTTGTTGAAGAAACTGTCAAAAACAAAAAAAGAACTAACCGTTCACATGGTGATCGGGATTTTTTTCTAACTTTTTTTCCTGCGAGAACAATGATACTTCCGAACACCACTCCTGCCCCCCCCGTCCACCATTGGAACAAGAATGACAATGTTTATGAAATATTTTCAGATATAAGGGGAAAACAAATATTAGGAACACATGTAAGGGTAATACTTTTTTTAAATATTTATTCGATGAACAATAGGTTTCTATGGTTGAAATGTCGTCTTGTACTAGAAAATTAAAAATCCAGAGTATCGAGTATCGACTGAGATATCCTTTTTCCTTTCTTCCTTTCTTTCTTCCTTTTTCCCCCTTCTTCCTTACTGGCTGGCTGACGAACGGACGGACGAATGGACTGACGGACTGACTGACTGACTGACAAAGATTTCAGTCTAAGATGACTGCAACTTGAAAACGGGTATGTACTTAAAGTAAACTGGCGTGTATATATAACCTCCCCTAAAATTTCTTCTTTTCTTCATTTCTTCGTCTTTCCCTTCGCTTCTCTCTCTCTCTCTCCGTGCACGCAGGGAGTGTCTGAGTTTGGGGGTGGGTGGGTCGCGTGGTGGGTTCCTCTTAGTACCCTGGACAAATACAGAACCATTTCTTCTACCTGATGTCGAGGTTTCAGGCAGGGAGCAGCGGATAGTGTTGATGTCGAAGCAGTTTTTGGCGGATGTAGGGCAGTAGTTGAAGTAGATGACACTGCCGGCACACTGAACGAAGGTGTAACACGGTTCAAATGGGTACAACAGGTAAGAACTGTTGCTTGAAGAACAGTAATCCGCTGTCGGAAACAAACGTATCCAAACATTACTATCGATTGCTCAAAATTTACATTTGAAAAAGCTTACAACAAATTCTTGATGTTGCCCCTTTTAAAAATTAATGGGGAGGGGGTCTCGATCACTCATTGCGGAACTATGATCAAAAGTCGAAGGTACAATTTAACAGACCTACCTGGTAGAAGCCGCAACGTTTCGCACACCTGGGTGACCACGAGAGAATTGTTACTGGACTGCGTCAGCTGACAGCACAGTTCGCTGTTGTTCCATCCGACGTAGCGATGCGAATCTAGGTGAGAATTTCCCATCGTGGTGCAGGTCGTGTCATTAGTGCTGCATGCAAAACACAGAAGACAATACAAATGAGAATGTCAAACGGTTGGGCTAATGGAGATTATTACAAATGCGATGGACGATGGACGTAGCTATCACGGAGACGACTTTACCACCTCACGCTCACACCCAGCCACAACGGCCGCTCTGTATCAGATAACACGCTGAGCGCTGCCAGCGACCTGTACCAGTGGTGGTGGTGGTTGTTATTTTTTTGGAGGGAAAGTGCTTCCACCTGGCGGTGATTTCGCACTATAGGGGATGGGGTCCTATTACTAAGCTTTGCACTGAAAGAACCACCAGACTGATAGCTGCAGTAAGATGGCCAGTGCGGACAGGCAGTTTAACGCGCGGGGAAACCGCCGAATGGAGTTTGCACAACGTTTAACTCCAGGAAGTAATCCTTGGCCACACCAGGATTCTAACCAGCAACCTCCACAGCTCTCCCAACTGAGCTGTCCAGGCCCCCTTTACCTGTACCAGAGACGCGCCGTGCCATTCTTATAGTGTTACAGTGGGCTGTGCTAGGATCACTCTCTTCAACGTCGGTATATTCCTCTAGGATAGTGGCAGATACTGACAACTAACATCCTCCCATTCTATTCTCTCTACGCTTTCTTTAGACAGTAAACTCGACGAACGTCTTAATAGATTAGATCAGTTTCTAGGCAGATTTCTTATCCTCACCTTTTACCTCAGGGAGTAAAACAGAATTTCAACGTGACTATCTTTATCTTCTTCTCATCCCGCTAAAATGTCTTTAATACTAACAGGAAGAGCAAAATGCACTCTAGCACACGCGTTTGCGTGTGCGTGTATGGGTGTGCATTTATAGGTGACTTCAGTTATCGCCTGGTTCTGTCGCTAGCTGTTTTCTCCGATCGCCTCCTTCAGAAATTTTTTTCAGCTGGCAACTCTTTAACCACTGAGCCAGACTGGTCATTTTCTCACCTCCGTTTCAAACCAAAAGCAGAGATCCCCTATCTGGGTTCGCGGTGAAAGGTTTGCCTAGTGAAGAACAGACTTTACCTGACGGTGTCCGGGCTTTGGCGATCCTGAAGAACCTGTTCTGTGCCGTTTGGTCTCCTCAGCAGCCATCGGAAAATGACGCCACTATTATAGCCCATATCCGCCTGGCATTGTGGTGAAGTGGTTGTGACAGACTCGATAATCTTTGGAATTGTCATGGACGGGGTCTGGGGTTCTCCTGCAGTGAGAACAATAACTGCAGTCTAAGACAAACTGGCACCCAAAACATCTGTGCAACAAACGAGAGAATGGCACAGCCTCTCGTGTCATAAGCCTGATTTAGATAGACGTATTGTTTCAGCCGTCGTCCTGTTGTTAATATATTTAAGTAAGGATGCATTTTTAAAAACTTATTCTGCCTTCCACCAAGTATTGATCTAAGTGCTTTTGTTCATTCCTCTCGTTCAACAATTACTAAGCAAACAGTAGTAAACAACAACAAAAAAACAAACAACAGACTACAAGCCAAGGAAAAGGGGACCCGAATGAGAGGTTTCTAACATCAGACAGTGAAACTCACATAAGTACAAGCCATTAATTCCCCAGGAGAAAAAAGAACTCATACTTTTTACTGCTAGCTTCACAGATCCTTCAATTGTTTCCACTTCGTTCCCTGCAATACAGTTGTAGATTCCAGCATCGCCGCACGAGACTGAAGCAAAGGTTAGCATGACCTTGACAGTGCCATCACCCTGGAAACTAATGTTTATGGACAGCCTGCCATCTCCTGTCGTTGGAATTCCGTGGACTAGGTCAAGGGCTCCCAGACTCTGGTTGTCGCGGACAATCTCCACGTGAGAAAAGTTGACCAAACGCGCCACCGTGCACTCAACAGTAAACATTCTGCCGATCACTGCTGCGGCTGAAGTGTCGCAGTCGATAGACGGTGGAGGTGGGGTAGGGGTCGATGTATATACCGCACTGCTGCTTTCAATAGTTGAGTAAACAGTGCTCATGGATAAACTGGTTGTAGCGGCTGTGGTTGAAATCTCATCTGCTATTAGTTCGCTAGTGCTGGTGCTTTCGATAGTTGGGTAGATGGTGCTTGTAGATAAACTGGTTCTAGCAGCTGTGGTTGAAATCTCATCTGCTGTTAGTTCGCTAGTGCTGGTGCTTTCAATAGTTGGGTAGATGGTGCTCATAGATAAACTGGTTGCAGCAGCTGTAGTTGAAAGCTCATCTGCTGTTAGTACCATAGTACTGGTGCTTTCAATAGTTGGGTAGATGGTGCTTGTAGATAAACTGGTTGCAGTAGTTGTTGTTGAAATCTCATCTGCTGTTAGTTCGCTAGTGCTGGTGCTTTCAATAGTTGGGTAGTTGGTGCTCGTAGATAAACTGGTTGTAGCAGCTGTTGTTGAAATCTCATCTGCTGTAAGTGAGCTAGTGCTGGTGCTTCCACTAGTTGGATAGATGGTGCTTGTAGATAAACTGGTTGTACCAGTTGTGATTAAAATCTGATCAGCTGTTAGTTCGCTAGTGCTGGTGCTTTCGATAGTTGGGTAGATGGTGCTTGTAGATAAACTAGTTATACCAGTTGTGGGTGAAATCTCATCTGCTGTTAGTACCATAGTGCCAGTGGTGTCAATAGTTGGGTAGATGGTACTCACAGATAAACTGGTTGTAGCAGTTGTGGGTAAAATCTGATCTGCTGTTAGTACCATAGTGCTGGTGCCTTCAATAGTAGGGTAGATGGTGCTTGTAGATAAACTGGTTGTACCAGTTGTGGTTAAACTCTGATCTGCTGTTGGTGAGCTAGTACTGGTGCTTTCAATAGTTGGGTAGATGGTGCTCATAGATAAACTGGTTGTAGCAGCTGTGGTTGAAATCTCATCTGCTGTTAGTTCGCTAGTGCTGGTGCTTTCAATAGTTGGGTAGATGGTGCTCGTAGATGAACTGGTTGTACCAGTTGTGATTAAAATCTGATCAGCTGTTAGTGAGCTAGTGCTGGTGCTTTCAATAGAAGGGTAGATGGTGCTTGTAGATAAACTGGTGGTACCAGTTGTAGTTGAAATCTGATCTGCTGTTAGTACCCTAGTCCTGGTGCTTTCGATAGTTGGGTAGATGGTGCTCATAGATAAACTGGTTTTAGCAGCTGTGGTTGAAATCTCATCTGCTGTTAGTGAGCTAGTGCTGGTGCTTTCGATAGTTGGGTAGATGGTGCTCATAGATAAACTGGTTGTACCAGTTGTGGTTGAAATCTGATCAGCTGTTAGTTCGCTAGTGCTGGTGATTTCGATAGTTGGGTAGATGGTGCTCATAGATAAACTGGTTGTAGCAGCTGTGGTTGAAATCTCATCTGCTGTTAGTTCGCTAGGGCTGGTGCTTTCGATAGTTGGGTAGATGGTGCTTGTAGATAAACTGGTTGCAGTAGTTGTGGTTGAAATCTGATCAGCTGTTAGTGAGCTAGTGCTGGTGCTTTCAATAGTTGGGTAGTTGGTGCTCGTAGATAAACTGGTTGTAGCAGCTGTGATTGAAATCTCATCTGCTGTTTGTGAGTTAGTGCTGGTTCTTTCAATAGTTGGGTAGATGTTACTTGTAGATAAACTGGTTGTAGTAGTTGTGGTTGAAATCTCATCGGCTTTTAGTTCGCTTGTGCTGGGCCTTTCAATAGTTGGATAGATGGTGCTTGTAGATAAACTAGTTGTACCAGTTGTAGGTGAAATCGCATCTGCTGTTAGCACCATAGTGCCGGTGCTTTCAATAGTATGGTAGATGGTGCTTGTAGATGAACTGGTTGTAGCAGTTGTGGGTAAAATCTGATCTGCTGTTAGTACCATAGTGCTGGTGCCTTCAATAGTAGGGTAGATGGTGCTTGTAGATAAACTGGTTGTACCAGTTGTGGTTACAATCTGATCAGCTGTTAGTACCATAGTGCCGGTGCTTTCAATAGTATGGTAGATGGTGCTTGTAGATGAACTGGTTGTAGCAGTTGTGGGTAAAATCTGATCTGCTGTTAGTACCATAGTGCTGGTGCCTTCAATAGTAGGGTAGATGGTGCTTGTAGATAAACTGGTTGTACCAGTTGTGGTTACAATCTGATCAGCTGTTAGTACCATAGTGCTGGCGCTTTTAATAGTAGGGTAGATGATGCTTATAGATAAACTGGTTGTACCAGTTGTGGTTAAAATCTGATCAGCTGTTAGTGAGCTAGTGCTGGTTCTTTCAATAGTTGGGTAGATGGCGCTCATAGATAAACTGGTTGTACCAGTTGTGGTTGAAATCTCATCTGCTTTTAGTTCGCTTGTGCTGGTGCCTTCAATAGTAGGGTAGATGGTGCTTGTAGATAAACTGGTTGCACCAGTTGTGGTTGAAATCTCATCGGCTGTTAGTGAGCTAGTGCTGGTGCTTTCGATAGTTGGGTAGATGGTGCTTGTAGATAAACTGGTTGTAGCAGCTGTGGTTGAAATCTGAATAGCTGTTAGTACCATAGTGCTGGTGCTGTCGATAGTTGGGTAGATGGTGCTCATAGATAAACTGGTTGTAGCAGCTGTGGTTAAAATCTGATCAGCTGTTAGTGAGCTAGTGCTGGTTCTTTCAAAAGTAGGGTAGATGGTGCTCATAGATAAACTGGTTGTACCAGTTGTGGTTGAAATCTCATCTGCTGTTAGTTCGCTAGTGCTGGTGCTTTCGATAGATGGGTAGATGGTGCTCATAGATAAACTGGTTGTAGCAGCTGTAGTTGAAATCTGAATAGCTGTTAGTACCATAGTGCTGGTGCTTTCAATAGTAGGGTAGATGGTACTTGTAGATAAACTGGTTGTACCAGTTGTGGCTAAAATTTGATCAGCTTTTGGTGAGCTAGTGCTGGTGCTTTCGATAGTTGGGTAGATGGTGCTCATAGATAAACTGGTTGTAGCAGCTGTGGTTGAAATCTGATCATCTGTTAGTGAGCTAGTGCTGGTGCTTTCAATAGAAGGGTAGATGGTGCTTGTAGATAAACTGGTGGTACCAGTTGTAGTTGAAATCTGATCTGCTGTTAGTACCCTAGTGCTGGTGCTTTCAATAGTTGGGTAGATGGTACTCATAGATAAACTGATTGCAGCAGTTGTGGGTGAAATCTGATCTGCTGTTAGTACCCTAGTGCTGGTGCTTTCAATAGATGGGTAGATGGTGCTTGTAGATAAACTGGTTTTACCAGTTGTGGTTGAAATCTGATCCGCTGTTAGTACACGAGTGCTGGTGCTTTCAATAGTTGGGTAGATGGTGCTTGTAGAGAAAATGGCTGGAGCAATTGTGGTTTTAATCTGATCCGCTATTAGTGAGCTAACGCTGGCGCTTTCAATAGTTGGGTAGATGGTGCTCATAGATAAACTGGTTATAGCAGTTGTGGTGGAAATCTCATCTGCTATTACTGAGCTGGCGCTGGTGCTCAAAGATAAACTGGTTGAAGCAGCTGTGCTTGAACTCTGATTTAAAGTTAGGGAGCTAGCTCTGGTGCTTTCAGTAGTTGGGTAGATGCTGCTTGTAGATGAACTAGTTGTGGAAATTGATGCTGTAGTTTGACTTACTGTTGGTAAAATACCACTGGTAGTTTCTGTTGCTGAGTATATGCGGCTTGTAGATAAACTAGTTGCTGCAGTTGGGACTACTGTTTGACTAGCTACTGGTAAACTAGCACTGGTACTTTCTGTTGCTGACTGAATAGTGGTTGTAGATGAACTTGTTGTGGTAGTTGGGACTGTTGTTTGACTGACTTTTGGTAAAGCAGCACTGGTACTTTCTGTTGCTGCCTGAATAGTGGTTGTAGATGAACTTGTTGTGGCAGTTAGGACTGTTGTTTGAGTGATTTGGGGTGAACTAGCACTGGTGGGTTCTGTTGCTGACTGAATAATGGTTGTAGATGAACTTGTTGTGTCAGTTGGGACTGTTGTTTGAGTGACTCTTGGTAAACTATCACTGGTACTTTCTGCTGTTGATTGAATAGTGGTTGAAGATGAACTTGTTGTGGCAGTTGGGACTGTTGTTTGAGTGATTTGGGGTGAACTAGCACTGGTGGGTTCTGTTGCTGACTGAATAGTGGTTGTAGATGAAGTTGTTGTGTTAGTTGGGACTGTTGTTTGACTGACTGTTGATAAGCCAGCACTGGTACTTTCTGTTGCTGACTGAATAGTCTTTGTAGAGGAACTTGCTGTGTTAGTTGGGACTGTTGTTTGAGTGACTGTTGAAAAACCAGCACTGGTACTTTCTGCTGTTGACTGAATAGTGTTTGTAGATGAACTTGTTGTGTCAGTTGGGACTGTTGTTTGACTGACTGTTGGTAAACCAGCGCTGGTACTTTCTGCTGTTGACTGAATAGCAGTTGTAGATGAACTTGCTGTGGTAGTTGGGACTGTTTTTTGACTGACTGTTGATAAACCAGCACTGGTACTTTCTGTTGCTGCCTGAATAGTGGTTGTAGATGAACTTGTTGTGGCAGTTGGGACTGTTGTTTGAGTGACTGTTGATAAACTAGCACTGGTACTTTCTGTTGCTGACTGAATAGTGTTTGTAGATGAACTTGCTGTGTCAGTTGGGACTGTTGTTTGAGTGACTGTTGATAAACTAGCACTGGTACTTTCTGTTGCTGACTGAATAGTGGTTGTAGATGAACTTGTTGTGGTAGTTGGGGCTGTTGTTTG
>SMGT01010507.1:88154-98276 GCA_004794575.1 Lanistes nyassanus
ACTTGCTGTGGTAGTTGGGACTGTTGTTTGAGTGACTGTTGAAAAACCAGCACTGGTACTTTCTGCTGTTGACTGAATAGTGGTTGTAGATGAACTTGTTGTGTCAGTTGGGACTGTTGTTTGACTGACTGTTGGTAAACCAGCGCTGGTACTTTCTGCTGTTGACTGAATAGCAGTTGTAGATGAACTTGCTGTGGTAGTTGGGACTGTTGTTTGACTGACTGTTGATAAACCAGCACTGGTACTTTCTGTTGCTGCCTGAATAGTGGTTGTAGATGAACTTGTTGTGGCAGTTGGGACTGTTGTTTGAGTGACTGTTGATAAACTAGCACTGGTACTTTCTGTTGCTGACTGAATAGTGTTTGTAGATGAACTTGCTGTGTCAGTTGGGACTGTTGTTTGACTAGTTGTTGATAAACTAGCACTGGTACTTTCTGTTGCTGACTGAATAGTGGTTGTAGATGAACTTGTTGTGGTAGTTGGGGCTGTTGTTTGAGTGACTGTTGATAAACCAGCACTGGTACTTTCTGTTGCTGACTGAATAGTCTTTGTAGATGAACTTGGTGTGGCAGTTTGGACTGTTGTTTGAGTGACTGTTGATAAATCAGCCATGGTACTTTCTGTTGCTGACTGAATAGTGTTTGTAGATGAACTTGTTGTGTCAGTTGGGACTGTTGTTTGACTTACTGTTGATAAACCAGCACTGGTACTTTCTGTTGCTGACTGAATAGTGTTTGTAGATGAACTTGTTGTGGTAGTTGGGGCTGTTGTTTGAGTGACTGTTGATAAACTAGCACTGGTACTTTCTGTTGCTGACTGAATAGTGGTTGTAGATGAACTTGTTGTGTCAGTTGGGACTGTTGTTTGAGTGACTGTTGATAAACCAGCACTGGTACTTTCTGTTCCTGACTGAATCGTGGTTGTAGATGAACTTGCTGTGTCAGTTGGGACTGTGTTTTGATTGACTATTGATAAAGCAGCACTGGTACTTTCTGTTACTGGCTGAATCGTGGTTGTAGATGAACTTGTTGTGGTAGTTGGGGCTGTTGTTTGAGTGACTGTTGATAAACTAGCACTGGTACTTTCTGTTGCTGACTTAATAGTGGTTGTAGATGAACTTGTTGTGTCAGTTGGGACTGTTGTTTGAGAGACTGCTGATAAACCAGCACTGGTACTTTCTGTTGCTGACTGAATAGTGTTTGTAGATGAACTTGCTATGTCAGTTGGGACTGTTGTTTGACTGACTGTTGATAAAGCAGCACTGGTACTTTCTGTTACTGTCTGAATAGTGGTTGTAGATGAACTTGTTGTGGTAGTTGGGGCTGTTGTTTGAGTGACTGTTGATAAACCAGCACTGGTACTTTCTGTTGCTGACTGAATAGTGGCTGTAGATGAACTTGTTGTGTCAGTTGGGACTGTTGTTTGAGTTACTGTTGGTAAACTAGCACTGGTACTTTCTGTTGCTGACTGAATAGTGTTTGTAGATGAACTTGTTGTGTCAGTTGGGACTGTTTTTTGACTAGTTGTTGATAAACTAGCACTGGTACTTTCTGTTACTGTCTGAATAGTGGTTGTAGATGAACTTGTTGTGTCAGTTGGGACTGTTGTTTGACTGACTGTTGGTAAACTAGCACTGGTACTTTCTGTTGCTGACAGAATAGTCTTTGTAGATGAACTTGCTGTGGTAGTTGGGACTGTTGTTTGAGTTACTGTTGGTAAACCAGCGCTGGTACTTTCTGTTGCTGACTGAATAGTGGTTGTAGATGAACTTGTTGTGTCAGTTGGGACTGTTGTTTGAGTTACTGTTGGTAAATTAGCACTGGTACTTTCTGTTGCTGACTGAATAGTGTTTGTAGATGAACTTGTTGTGTCAGTTGGGACTGTTTTTTGACTAGTTGTTGATAAACTAGCACTGGTACTTTCTGTTGCTGACTGAATAGTGGTTGTAGATGAACTAGCACTGTGAACTGTTGCTGTAGTCTGACTAGCTGACTGTGAGTTTTCACTTTTATTTATTGGGTAGGCGCTGCTTGTAACAGTCTGTTCTGTTGTGTTGTATGATAAGAATGTGGAACTTGTCGTTGATGTATTGCTATTTGCTGTAAAAGAAAATTGTAAAATATTTTGAGCTAGTTACACAGCAAATTATTACTTTATTATTTTTCTTAATGCTTTGTTGACAAAGTTTACAATAGACCTAAAAGGCAGGCAAAGAGTTATTAAATATAAGTACGTGTGAAACAGGGACCAAAAACACAGCTTTTTAATTGTGAAGTTCAAAAGCTTTTGTCAAGACTTGCCAAGCTTCTAGCATTGATGTTTGTTTTGAGAGCTCACCGCCTCCCCAACCCATCCTCACCTACTCAGACATTACAAAGTGAAAAAGGAAGAAGAAAAAGAGAAAGACAGACAGAAAGAAAGACAGAAAGAAAGAAAGTAATAAAGGATGCAAACAAAGAAGAAAGAAAGGAAGGAAGGAAAAGAAAAAAGGAAGGAAGCAAAGAAAGAAGAATGGAAGGAAAAAGAAAAGAAAGAAAGAAAGGACGCAAAGAAAGAAGAGAGAAAGGAAGGAAGGAAAAGAAAAAAGGAAGGAAGAAAGAAAGAAATGAAGGAAAAGAAAAAAGGAAGGAAGAAAGAAATGAAGGAAAAGAAAAAAGGAAGGAAGCAAAGAAAGAAGAAGAGAAGGGAAAAGAAAAGAAAGAAAGAACGCAAATAAAGAAGAGAGAAAGGAAGGAAGGAAAAGAAACAGGAAGGAAGAAAGAAAAGAAAGAAAGAAGCTACATATGTGATTGAATGCAAACAGCCATAGAAAACAGCCCTGTACGTGTTCCGTACAGACTGTCAGACTGGTCATAAAGACGTCAGAAACTGTCTCTCATTACGTTATCCAAAGTGTGGGCATGTTTTCGGACACTTACCTGTGAAAAGTGCACTACATTGCCCGAAGAGGAAGCATAACTGCAGATACTCACCTGTCGAAAGTGACACCGTGCTAGAGCTGACTGGGGTAATGCCGACTACCACGATACTGGCTATGGAAATTCTCCACTGCTGGCTGCCCGCAACAAGCAGTTCTGCAGTTCCGTTTCTCTGCCCGGACCCCATTAACGTATCCTTGACCATAGCTTGTGTCAGCTCCAAGACAGGGACGATGTGAAGGAGGAAGAAGACGTTGACTGATCCATTCCTGGAAAAGTCCACACCTCCCAAATGTTTGCATCGGATATTTTATATTGTGATTCTCTTCCTGACACTCCCTTGCTGTCGTTCTCTTCTTCTTTCTGTCCTTCTTCAATCTCTCTCTCTCTAGTCTGTCCCTTTTATTTCCTTTTTTCATCTTTTCAGATTTTTTTGTTTACTTTTCCTGGAATCTATCTTCCCCTCCCTCACTCCTGACTTCCTATCTCTCTTTCTCGCTCTCGTTCATTTGTTTAACTTGTATAGCTTTTCTACCTTCCTCCGTCTCCTTCTCCACCTCTATTTACCCCCCCCCCCCCCACACACACACACACTCCATCCGTACGACCTAACATCTTTCTCCGTCCCTGTGCCTCCTCCCTTATCTACTAAAGAAAATATACCAAGGCAAGCAGTGTACAGTAGTCTAGTGTACTGGTGTCTGTGTGTGTGAGAGAGAGAGAGAGAGTGAATACGTATGTACAGAGGTACCTCAGGTTACGAACTTAATTCGTTCCAGAACTCGGTTCATAACAAGAAACGTTCGTAACCCGAGGCACTGTTCGTTACCCGAGACAAAAAAATTGTCGAAGCTGTTGTTCGTAACCCGAATTGTTCGCGACCTGAGTCGTTCGTAACCCGAGGTACCACTGTACACACTTTTTCTCTAAGTGCGAACATGCATGAATGCATGTGTTTGCTAGTGCGTGCGAGAGAGTGAGCGAGCGTGTGTGCGTATTTGTCCCCAAGAAGAATTAAAGTAGACAAAATTCTTACGACAGGGTCTGAACAGCACAGTCTTTACACTCTCCTATCTGGGTTCCATTGCACAGCGCCGCCTTTATCTGGAAACATCGACAGAGGAACATACGATGATCTCTTTCAGTGACTAAAGTGTACAATGAAGGACGACATAACTGTTTTCTCCGTTTAATCAAATCGAGTTGCATGCTCGTGGGTGGGCAGTGCTTCTACTGCTGGTAATCTCTAACATGTCCGGAATGCCTTTGGAAAACAGGACAACATGACTGCGTACGCAGTTCTTAACCAGAAACATGTGCGTACGCGTGCTTGCATGCTTTTGTGTGTATACGTGCGCGAGCGTGAGAGGCGCCTATGTTTGTCTGGGAACACTATTTATATACGATTTAACTCAGATCCTCATTCTGTGTCAAAGTTCTGCTTCCTGTTATTGTCTGTAAGACCACTGTCACGATTATAGGGGCTTCGTCTAAAGTCGTTCATGTGTCATTTCACACCATTCAAAGGGGCTTTCCTATCAACAGCTGGCCTAGTCGAACAAAAACCTCTCGTTCTCCAATAACCGTTTTTTAAAATACTTTTTGGCCGGTCCGTGCATCTGATAAGAGAATAAAGACCCCGGATCTAGAATAACCGTGCAAAGATTATTCTCACGTCGCATTTCAGCGAATTTTCTTGGGTCGCCTTCGATCAGCAAACCACAGATCCTCATTCTGTGTCAAAGTTCTGCTTCATGTTATTGTCTGTAAGACTACTGTCACGATTATAGGGGCTTCGTCTGAAGTCGTTCTTGCGTCATTCCACACCATTCAAAGGGGCTTTCCTATCAACAGCTGGCCTACTCGAACAAAAAACTCTCTTTCTCCAATACCCGTTTTTTAAAATACTTTTTGGCCGGTCTGTGCATCTGATAAGAGAATAAAGACCCCGGATCTAGAATGACCGTGCAAAGATTATTCTCTTCATCCACATATTGTTTCGCATATTTACGTTAATTATTAAGCGGAATTCTATTGACATAATCTTAAACCACTTGCAAGAATATTTTAAGAATGGATGTAAAGGTACCTAAGGAACGCACGTCATTGGACTAAAGTCTGTCCGCCGGTGTACAGCGCCAACTGGTGGTGACTCGGGGTGACCCGGGATAGCCCGACGTTGGTCCAAGGACAGTTCGTTCCTCAGATAGATATGATTGAAAGGAGGACTTGTAAAGCCTTTGTAGAGCGTTTGCAGAAAACGTTTTGTAAAGCATTTGTAAAAGATTAGTTGAAATTTTCTAGACCATTTGCAGAACATTTGTAGACAATTTGTAGAGCGCGTGTAGAACACTTGAAGAGGGAGCGTTTCAAACCTGCTTGCAGAATCCGTCTTCAAAGTCGAGAAACTCTGGCGAAGTTCTGTTTGCCATTTCCTCAGTGTATTCCTTGCTTGTTACCTTCAGTTCCATGCTTATAACTGAAGCCAAAAATAGAATCAGAATCACGCTGCTTGTAGACTGGATCTGCATGGTGGCTTTGATGTTATGAAAGCAGCAAATAGAAGTTTGAAACGCGGATTTGCTGGGTTGAATAGGTGCGCTATGTGCAGCTAGTGAGCAAGTCACTTTCTCATGCACGCTATAGCAATTACTGGCAGAATCAATCTAGATATTTGGCACCTTGAACGGCATAGGAGACACAATTTTCAGCCAGTCGTTAATATAAGCAAGAAAAGCGATTCTGCAAAGATTAGGTATGCCTTACCAAAATAAAAATATTAAAAAATTTCCAGTTAAACTTCTAGCAAGCCACATAGTGATTCATAAATTACTAGCTCTCATTTCGACAAATCTGTGTATGTATATGTGTAAGTATATGTGTATGTATATGTGTATGTATATGTGTATGTATATTTACGAAGCAAATGAAAGACTTTGAGCTCCTTCCTAGATTATCTGTTTCGAGCATCAAGCGTACTTTGTAAAAACTAAATGACACCATAAATGAAATCTTTTTATGAGGATTTCTTTAAATTTAGAACCTTAAACGTCAAGTATGTGTGAAAAGATCAAATACGAAAAATACCCAAAAAAATCCCACCAAAACCATTACGAAAAATTAATTCTGCGGCATTCCCCTACACCAAGTTAAATTTATCCGAAAACGTTTTTGTTTTTTTTTTTGTTACCAAAAGTGTACAGCCGTTACGTGCTTACAATTGCTTGAAAATTGCTCAATATATTATGATATCAAAGTCATACTTAATGCATATGTGAAGATGTTTAAAGGTAAACCAGTTTTAAGACCTCTCCAGAAATGAAAGATACGTAAAGGTCTTTGGAATTTTAAAAACAAGTTCCTTAAAAAAATTCTTTGGTATTATACTGAACACTCCCCTTAATGGTGTTAGCACGGGGCTGCACAGTGTCCTAAATCTCTCTCTCTCTCATTAATTGACAAAATTGAGAATATAGATTTATATCTCCGATATACTATAGACAGCCTAGTGTATTTCGTTTCGTTTCTTTTTATTATATTCAAGTAAGGATACAGTTGTGAAGAAACTCTGGATTTTTATACATCGGGCCTTCGGAATCACCTCGTTATTGAGATATTGAAATAATAATGTATTTCGATATTATATATATATATATATATTCTTAACCAGCTCCTAACTCAGATACTCGCTCACTCATCAGCTCTTATTAATAGCATTTAGTTCTTTTTCGTCAAAATTTATATTAAAGAAACAAATTTAGAACTCCTATGAAAAGACAGACGGTTAGACAGACAGGAAGGCAGACAGACAGAGAGACAGACACGCGGACGGACGGAGTGACTAACAGGCAGGCAGACAGGCAGGCAGACAGGCAGGCAGGCAGGCAGGCAGACAGACAGATAGGCAACCAGAAAGAAGTTTTCTTAATACTAACCTTGCTCCTCGAAGGTCTCTCCTTAAAATAAAATAAAAAACACAGGCACGCATGCACGCGCACGCACACACGGACACATGCACACACGCACACGCACACATGCAGACACACATGCACATAGCTTTGAATTTCAACAGCAGCTTCGCCGCTATGGCATTACTGTTTCTAAAATAGGTGTTCTAAAATCACTGCTGTGCTTGCGGTGTTCAGTATTATGATATCTGCAAGTTCTGCTCTGATCAAAACACAGTGGTGGAGCAATGGATAACTAACTGTTTGTAATATTAAGTTTACTCTGTCTGTCTGTCTGTCTGTCTGTCTGTCTGTCTGTCTGTCTGTCTGTCTGTCTGTCTGTCTTTTCGTTTTCCTTCCTTCTTTTTTAAAAACTTTTTTCTTTCGTTTAATTTCTGTTCTTTCTGTAGTGATTTTAACCCTTTCTCTCTTTCTCTCTTCTTCAAACATTTCCTTTTTCCATAATTTATTCTTTATTTTGCTGTCTTTCTTGTGATTGTCTAGAAGCTTTTTATTCAGACAATTTTCGATTCCAAATTTAAAAGAAAAAAACTTGTTTCGTTGATTTTGAATGATCGTCTATTAGTTTAACCGCTGCTGATTTAATCACTGGTTACTGCTCTCATCCAGTAATCACTGGTTACTGCTCTCAAAAGAAACATGTGAAAGATAAATAAAACCAGCAGGTCAGTAATCATGCATACTGCTCACGGCGAAGCTCAAGATAACGACGATAATAACAAAGTTAAGGCGCGCGAGCACTTACGGGTGGAAAACAAACTGCTCAACGTGGCTGCAACGGCAACAATGCTGGCGATAAGGAAGAAGGAGAAAGTTAACAACAAAATGACACAGGCTCTTCGATGTCTTTTTTTCTTCTTGTCCTCTTTTGCGGAAGCACTGTTATCCCCTTCCTCAGTATTCCGAGATACATTGTTTCCGGCATTTGTAGTGGCAGAGATGGACGCTGTTGTTTGCACACGTTTTGTTTGAGGTCCTCGACCTTGGGATTGACCTCTGTCCTTTCCCAGTTGAGTGCTGATCACGTGGTCAGAGGAATGTCCATGGGCTCCCGGTCCTGAGTTTGGAAGACCGAGAATTTCGTTTCCCCCATAATTTACTTTCCACTTGGACTGAAATCCGAGGGGAAAAAATTATTAAAACACGTTTGCTTCTTCCGCCAAAACCCCAGATAGCTGGGGAAGAGGGCACAATAATCTAAAAACAAAATGATGTGTCAAACTTAAACACTTATTGCACTGGATATCTCCCACATTGTACAAGTTAGACAGGGAGAAAACATGGCACCTTTCCTTTTCACTTTGTATTATAATAAATTTCCTTCAGGATATTGGGGATCTGAAACCTTTGTCTAGAGAACATTCCATCTGTAGTTTGAACGAACGTTGAAGATACGCAAGTTTTTGTTTCAAATGTTTTCCTTTTTTATCTTCAGATGACACTGTTTTGTGTTCTGAAAACAAAGAAAACTTACGAATTGCATTGCCTCAATACTGTAACACGTGATATTCCTGTTGATGTCAATAAACCAAGCTGAGAACCAAAGGTGAAGATAAGCAATATACCTTTTTCAAGTTTTATGATAAATGATGCTATAGTTGAGGCTTATAAGTTAGTTATAACGATACGTTCTCCGTGGAAGAAATATCTTGATGATAGACAAATGTTTTTCGTTGCTATATAAAAATGGAAAACTATTTCTTCCAGTCGATAGTGCAACTGCATTGGCTGAAAAACATATACAATTTTATTGTATTGTTGAAATGTTTGGTTTGAACTATATTATCTTAAAAGAGCGTATTTCTTTTATTAAATTTAGAACATTGACCAACAATAATATTCCTCTGCAATAAGAACGATGCTGTTTATAGTCACAGACCAGAAATTACATATAAAGAAGTGTAACAAAACGCTCTAGGACAGATATCATTATATTTTTGTGTGATTTTTGTAAAGAGGTTAGAAGTACATTATTAGTTCCATCGTTTCAACAGATCACCCAGTCAAGCAGATTCACACAACCGCGCATAAACATCGCACAGGACAACCCACCCCACAACCAAGCATGCAAAAAAACGCACAGGAAATAGAACATACACCAGGGGCAGACATTAACATAGAAGGGTCATACCCAGGCACAGGTCCACAAATTTCTACATGGACACTACACCCACCACAGATCGACACGGACCTCACCAGCTATAACACAGAAATTCAGCTCATCAATATACTCAAAGGATTCCGACAGAAACTCAACACTACCTATAAAGACCACTCCCCTTTATACACAGACGGCTCGCATGACCCGACCATCCACACCACAGGAATAGGAGTCTTTGCACCTAAAATCAGCAGTGTTGCAGCAGAACTCCCTAGCCACACATCCATATTCACTGCAGAGCTCGTAGCAATACGCACTGCCCTAAGGTTGATAGCACTACAAAACAGAAAATCTGCAGCAGAAAAGTCCCTCCTAGCTGTCTCTGATTCACTTTCGGCACTCCAGGCACTCCAGAACCAGTCCTCACAAAGAATGGACATAATATACGAACTTCTAAACCTCCTTAATAAGTTTCATAACATGGGATTCCAGATAAACTTTCTCTGGGTACCATCCCATGTAGGAATCCACGGAAACGAGGAAGCAGATAGATTGGCTAAGCTAGCAATAAAAGACAATCCGACCACAAACGTCATCCAGATAAATGTACCCATTTCAGCGGAAGAGAGAAAAATAGCGATTAAACCAGCTATAAAAATACAGTGGGATGAAAAGTATAAAAAGGAAGCCAAAGGCACCAGGAGAGAGCTAGAAGAACTCCCGAGTAACGAGTTCACACTTTTTCACTCCAACAGAACCAACCATAGTAGAATAGCCAGAGTAGCCTTATTCGTAAGGACCCGGTGACCTGCAGCTGTGGGGACAGACTTAACACTCCTCATGTCCTGCTAGAGTGTAGCCTAAACAGCCAGGAAAGGGATACACTTAAAAATGCTCTTCACAATCTAAACCTTAACTTCAATCTAAAATCGTCTCTAAATCCTCCCCAAAAATGTAGAAAATACATAATGGACCTGACAGCGCAGCTAGTAAACGCCCAGACGTTAGATATATTTAATAATTAAAAATAAATAAATAAAAATGGGGTAAAAACCATAAGTAAACTATAGGACAAGCGTAAACTGTACAGCACTAAAAGTAAAAGGCGGACAACAAGGTAGAGATAAGCAGAATG
>SMGT01010507.1:98662-118517 GCA_004794575.1 Lanistes nyassanus
ACTGACTGACTGACTGACTGACTGACTGACTGACTGACTGACTGACTCTCTCGCTTACTCACTCGTTCTTTTTTCCTAACACAGAGAGAGAGAGAGGAAATAAATTTCATTAGTTACTTCCAAACATAAAGCAAATTTGTTGTCTGAGTGTGTCTGAGTGTGTCTGTGTCTGAGTGTGTATATGAGAGAGAGAGAGAGAGGGAGAGAGGGAGAAATGACAGAAAATAATTATGCACCCATCATACTAAACGAATAACTCTGTTTCTATTCCTGTACATTGGATATGCCCTTTGAGCCAAAAAAAAAAAAGAAGAGAAATCAGGAAGACGATATCCAGCCGGTTGCAACGTCCACAAAATAGGTCTTCGTTACGCGTCAGTGGACTGCCTGGCATTAAATATCCCGGGTAGAGATATATCCTTTTCCTGGTTTTCTTCAACTCACACAGATCAAGACGGCCTTTCGTTTCGATGGGTACCATTAGGCATGGTCTAATGGCCCCTTAGCATGCGCCCCACTGCTAGGCCAGAAACCGTTAGCACCAAAACACGGAGGGTGGAAAACACGCAAATCGCGCGAGAACAGACGGCAAGTATGTACTATGAGTACGGTCTTTCCCCCATATGCAAGCGCGCTCGCGTACGCTTGGAAACGCACGCACGCACGTAGTCTACACATTTACGGACTCCATCTTTCGATACTTCTCCCCCTCCCATCTCCTCCCCTATCGATGTTTCTACTGTCCAGGGCACGCCTGTCTGAACATACAACAGCCTTTTTGTCAACCTCGGATCGGCTTCCTTGTGCTAGACATACCCTTGGCTAACGGCTAACGGCGCGTGTTCACACAAAGGTCGATCTGTTGCGAAACTTGTAATACAAACTTTGAGCAACCTTGTGCAATCAGATACAATAACCCTCGTACTCTTTTTTCCCTGAAGGTCAGTTGGGTTTCTGTTTAATCTATAACCCGAAACTTAATCAGTCAGAAGTGTTTGTCATAGCCATGTATAGTTACTTATACCCGCTTTTGAATACTTGTCACCACCTTTCTTCGAAAAGAAGTAGACCTTTAAAAAAAATATTGTGACGACTGGATGACAAATGTCGTTGAGAAAAAAAAGTAGACCCTCCCGATCCCTTCAAAACAGGTTATTTTTACCCACTACTTATTCTTGCTTTCCACAACGTTAGTTGCAGGCTCGGCCTCTATGAATGCCTTTAGTTCGTCTCAATTGCCATAAAACCACTTCTACGAACTCAACTTCCCTGACAAAGGTGTTTTAAAGAATCGTTTTTATTGGTCTCTGCAATAAGAACACACTGCATGAACAGTATATACTTATCGTTTTTGACATTATTTGCGTTGTAAACAGGCCCTCTTCAGATCCCTACAAAGAAAGAAAAAGAAAGAAAAAGAAAGAAAGAAAGAAAGAAAGAAAGAAAGAAAGAAAGAAAGAAAGAAAGAAAGAAAGAAAGAAAGAAAGAAAGAGTGGTTTGGGACCATTCCAGAGGGCCTGGCTAGAGGTCAGGTAGTGATAGAAGAACCAGAACCAGCGAAACTAAGGGGGTAAGCTGTGTACTTAAGCGAATTTAAAGACCCGCGCTTTGAACCTATATATGTTTCCCTCTGTAACGGAATTTGAAACGACCATCCAGTCCGAAAACTTATCGCTAAATCTCGTGAGATCATCACGAACACTGTCCCTCTTTGGTCTGTATTGGCCTTCGATCGCTAGCACATTGGGGCTAAAGTCTAAAATACCTTAAAGTGCTTATTCCCCAGAGGGTGGCTTACATGTTCATACTCAAAGGTGCACGTAAAGTTCACGGGGTGAAAGAGCTTCTATGACGGATGGTATGACTGAAAGGGCAAATACGAATAGAACACGCATGCCAGCCAGCCGTGACTTGGACTACATCCCCAGTACGCTGTGTCTAAAACGCGGCGAACAGGATTAAAACGGTCAGAGAACAAAACAGCCGTGCCGCTTTACGAACCCGTTCAACACGTGAGAAGCGTCAGTTTCACATCTGACATTCTAGTCTTGAGTGGGTCCACCCACCCAACCCCCTAAAGGACGAGAGTGAAGTTTCTGTAGGTTCCAAAGTAGCGTGTCTTGACGCCTTTATTGTTTTGTGATGATGATGGGGTATAGATGTAAACAGCTAAGAAGAATAGAAAGACCAGATGCACTTTGCCGGGCAGCTCGCGGACGTGTGTGATTTTCAAGAACACAGCATCCGACGCCATACATTTGGACGCACCTTGTTTCATGTTGATGCAGTGAACGTCAGTGAGCGTGGAAATCAGTGATGGGGGGTTCGTGAACACCACAGGAGGCAGCCAAACATGTGCACCAAGACACCAATGTGTGCAAATCAAACGCTTGCAGATGACAAGGCAAAACTGAATGGATGAAAACCCACAATGCATGTGCAAACCATGTGCAATCTGCATACAGCTCAGCCATGGTTGAGGGACTGTTGGGTATTTACGGATGCGGCCGAAAGGCAGTTTGTAACCATGCCTTCAAGACGACGAATCTGATGCTGATCACACCAGGGTGACTGGGTGGCTGCCGACTTAGAGTTTTCAGTCACTGTAACATTCCGAGAGCACTACAAGACAGGGAGTGTCAGCATGTACAGATGAAGGAACTACAACGACATACATGATGACAGGTTTGTTGTTCTGTTGGGACAGACAAGCCACTGCCAACACACCTAGGGGGAGCTGCTAGCACCCACCAATTTCACCGTCAGTGCATTGATCAGACGATTAGGAACTGGCTGCGAGAGGCAACGCTACCTTTAAGGTGCCCCGCAGTGCGACCTGTCCTGACCCCGGCTCATAATATTGCGCTGTTGTGCAGATAGTGTTGTGCAGCGAGTATGTGATGTCATGAAAGAGAGCGCTACCTGTTGCAACCTCCTCGCTCCACCCACTACACCAAAAACGTGTAATAATATCTGTAAGAAGAAAGCATTCGTTAAAAAATCTACAAATAAACCATGGTTCAATGGGATATGCAAGCAAAAAAGATAAGAATACCTAAGAACCAAGAGGTTTGCCAAACGCTCAAACGATCCAGATGCGGTAACACGCAGTGCACACGCTTGTCGGGCTTATAAGAAGCAAGTAAGGAAAGAATTCAAGAAGTTCCAGCATAACTATATCAGTAAACTAAGAGTTCTGAAACGTAAAGACCCCAAAACCTACTGGAATATCCTGAACAAAAATAATAACAGAGATAATGATTGTGATTATACAGAGATACCCACAGTTGCAGACTTTTATGATCATTTTCAAGGCATATCATCCAATGTGCTCAGCCGAGCCCCCTCCACAAATTCTCAAGCAAATGAATTCACTGATGAAGAGCTCAATAAACCCATATTGGAAAATGAGGTAGCGCTTTCTTTTAAAAAATTAAAGCTTAACAAAGCATGTGGTAGCGATGAAATAACAAATGAATTTTTGAAGTTCGCAGGTAATAAAATGATCAATCTATTTACATTATTGTTTAACTTAATCTTTTCGACAGGTCACGTACCCACACAGTGGACATTGGGAACTATAATCCTTATCTATAAAAACAAAGGTAAACGAGATGACACTGATAATTGTCGTGGGATAACTATACTTAGCTGTTTTGGAAAACTATTTACTAGTGCAATGAAAGACTAAATTCTTATCTTACTGAGAGAAATTTGCTGGGTGAAGAACAGTCTGGGTTCCGTGCTGGCTATTCAACGCTAGATAACATATTCTCTCTCCATTGTATTATTGACTTTTACCTAAGCAAAAGGAAATGGATTTACTGCGCCTTTATTGATTATGAAAAGGCCTTCGATAAGATTGATAGAATATTCCTGTGGGAAAAGTTACTAAGCCATGGAATCGGAGGTAAAATATTATCAGTAATACAGGATATATACAGCAAAGCCAAATCTTGTGTTAGAATAAACGGCAAAGAGTCAGAATACTTTATTAACAACTGGGGAGTTAGACAAGGAGAGGATCTATCTCCCCTTCTGTTTGCAGTTTATTTAAATGACCTGAAATTACATTTAGATAAAGACAACGTAATGGGCCTTACGAAAATTGCAGAAGAAGCAGCCGTTCTTGAACTCCCCCTGATGAACTCGACGCTTTTACTGCTATATGCTGATGACACGGTAATTTGTACCGAATCACCTGAAGAACTTCAGGTAGCCTTAAATAGTATGAAACTATACTGTGATAAGTGGAATCTAACGGTTAACACAAAGAAAACAAAAATTATCATTTTCTCAAGAGGGAAAGTTAAAAAAAACACAAGTGTTCTACTATAATAGCAACAAACTTGATGTAGTTTATGATTTTTGTTACCTAGGACTAAGGTTAAATTATAACAACAAATTTAATGTAGCACAAAAAGACTTGTATGATAGAGCCTCCAGAGCTATGTTTTCTCTCCTTAAGAAATGTAGGCTGCTTCAGCTACCAGTAGATATCCAAGTTGAACTATTTGACAGAACTATAGTACCAATACTAACATATGGCTGTGAAATCTGGGCACCGGCAATAAACGATCTAGCCCTAAAACTTCAGTTGAAATTCTACAAGCTAATTCTAAAACTAAGGAAAGCAACACCCACTAACATGGTCCTTGGAGAACTAAGTCGTTCCCCTATTAACGTTCAAATTAAAAGTAGGATGCTTTGTTTTTGGTATAAATTAGTCAATGTTATGAATCACAAAAAACTATCTAGTATTTTATATAGAGCAATACTACGGCTACATGAGAATGGGACCCTCCATTCAACCTATATACAAGCAGTAAAATCAACATTACAAGCCATTGGACTAAATGGTTTTTAGACCAATCAAAATAATCTCCCCTACTCATATGAATGTTTCAAGCAGAAAGTTGATAGAAGTTTACATGATCAGTTTATTCAAAGTTGGTTAGAAGATATAGATACAAAAGACATCTATAAGAACTACAGAATTATTAAAACGTCTTTCACTTTTGAAAACTACATAAAAATATTGCCCCCAAATCGCTATACACCGCTTCTTAACTTTCGACTCTTGAACAACAACTTCCCAGTCCAAACGCACAGAATACAGAGAATACCCAGAGAAGAAAGAATCTGTCATCTTTGTAACACTAACGACATCGGTGATGAGTACCATTATTTATTTTGCTGCGATAAATTTAAGGATGACCGAAACAAATGGCTACCTTATTACTACAGAAACCACCCTAATATCTATAAATTTCAGTGCCTGCTCTCAACAAGGAGCAAACGATTGCTTACAAAGCTATCGTGTTTTATTAAAATCTTACTAAAAGACGTTTGTGGACATGGATAATTGTATGTTTGCACTCACTTTATAGCAAGCTCTTGCTAGCCTCTAAAGATAGGTTGTTAATTCGTTTGCTTATCAAAGTGAATTTCTGCTCACCTTTTTATTGCTTTATTGTACTGTTGTTTATGTCTTGTCTTCATACCCCATTGAGGGTGAAGGAAGAAAAAATTCTGGAAAAAATTCTGGCTGGCCTGAGCCCGGGGTCATCTGACTTGAAAACGTCAGCACCGGGCCAGAGTTCTCTCCACCAATGAGTCCCATGTCCCCAGATCGTTTCACGATGGCAGAGTCCGAGTCTGGGTGCGACAGGATGAGAGTGATCATGATGGCGCTGTGAGGGAAAATGAATAGTGTGATGGTGCGTCTTTCATAGTTTTGGGGAGGAATGCCCACGGCCTACAGAACATCCTTGCAACGTGTGCAAGGCAGCTACAGCGATGACATTCTACAGCCACTCGTACACAGGGATCGGGTTGTCACCACTTTCCTGCACCAGCAGCAACAGCAGCAACAAGTGATTGGCGTGGACTGCCCAGTAACCCGATCGAGCACCCGAGATGTGGTGGGCCCTCGCCTTCAGGCAAACTACCCATCGCCCCCCCCCCCGACCCTAAAAGTTGCTCCGTTTTGGTTCAGCAGGAGTGGCAGGCGATCCCGCAGGTGAGACGAATCTGAGGACGCCTAATCGACAGGAGCGCCTTGCTTGCGTGCAAACCAATAAAAGGCACCCAAGTTTGGGACATTTTTGCTGCACCTGCTCTGACTTTTGTATACACGGATCGTGTCCTTTCTGTAGGGAATCCTGCAGTTGCAATGAAAATAGCCTATTAAATCTGTTGATGGTTACATATACGAATGAGGTACACTTCAGCTTCCTTTTTAAAACGGGTTTGTGTTTTGGCATCATGTAGCGCAGTTTGCACTGGTCTTTCAACTCTTTTGAGCAGTAATTTTTTTATTCTTCTGTACAAACCTTGATTTACGATTTTACTGTCGCTATATATCAATATCTACATAATACTATTATTTATTTTATGTTTGTGTGTATATAGCTATATTCTATATATTTATATCCCTATTTTATCAGTACCTTCTCTCTCTATATATATATATACATGACTCTCTCTATATATGGAGTATCATATTTAAATATCAGAGCTTGACATAAAAAGTTAGATGCTCAGTCGCACAGGGCAAGTGAATTTAGTTTGTGGGCATTTCTGTCTGGTCAGGCAAGTAAATGGTTTCAGATACGTTATGCTTTCAAAGGCGAGCGGCTGTTGGGCAAGTACACTCCACTGGGTAAGCAAAATTTACGGCAACTCGTCTGAAAGAGGAAGAGAAGAAAAGTTAATATCAACTTTATGTATTTATATCTGTATCTTTATCTAGGTCTAAGTCCACATCCGTGTAGACACACCCAATGGCCATCCTGCCCATTCAGCGTAGAGTGATGAATACCCCACCAGAATAGTGTCGTCTTACAGGAAGTGAGCAGATTCGGGGAGAACATCATCAATCAAGTTTACTGCTAGACACTTCCCACAAGCACGTGCATCCTGATTCCACCCTCCAACTGTGCTTCTCTTCTAACCTCTCTGTCCCTCCAATCTCTACAAATATCCATGATTCTTTAGTACATCAGAAATAAAGAAGAATGAAAAGGCCGTACGACATTCACCCCCACCCCACCCCCACGCCCCAAAACAAACATTGTCACACCTTCTAGAGCAGTGCTCCTATCAGAAGCTTTTGTCCGCCATTGTCATGCTGGAAAGGCAATACATGTATTGAAACATGTTCTGAGTTTCACCTCCAGCGTGGACGCGCGATTACCGAGAAAGACACTCGATCATGCGAGTTATCATTCATCTCGTCGCTGCTGGAAATCCTGGCTAATGACTGATTGAGTAAGGCAAAACATGAACATGAAGAACCGTTTTCTCGTGAAATCTTTAATATTAATTTCGTCCAGTTAACGGGAATTAAGCAGATGGGCGAGTAGTTAGAGCACTGGTCTCCGAACTCGGTGTTGGTTCGATACCCACGCGTTGTGTCCCCCTAACTCCAGCTGTGAATGGGTACCCGACCCATGGGTCAGAGACGGCAGCGAGAGAGACAGAGAGAGGTGGGGGTGGGCACCGCCCTCACGACACTGGCCCACAGAAAAGTGGGGGTGTCGTACACCCTCCTCTCCTACTACCTGAAACAGCTATAGGACAACCTTTACCGTCACCAGTTGAAAGAAGTCAAATAAAGCAGATGGATGACTTGTGTGGTGGCTGTACGACAAAGATTTCATCTCAATCGAGAGTGTCCCTCAACACGCAAAATACGCACTCTCCAAAACATGTACGATCGCTTGTTCTCTCTCTCTCTCTCTCTCACGCACATTTAAATCTAAACTGAGAGCAGAGAAGTACCTTTCCTAAATTTTAAACCCAAGACTCAGAAATTGTCTACTAAGATTCCGGTTACATGTCTCCCAATTTAAGATTAAAAAAGTATGGTACTCTATGGAAGACGGAGAGGTTGTAGTGTGTAATGCACGTGGACTTGAGTTGGGTAGTGAATGTCACTATTTTGGAGTGTCAGGCATTTCATGACATCAGTATTAAATTCATACAACGGCATTTTAACAGCCCAGCATGGAGTCAGCTATATCCTTACTTTTACGATCTGAGAATACTAGAGAAATGGTTGATCTAGCTAGATTTATCCACTTAGTACTGGGCAGAAGACAGAGCTCATCCTGAAGACGAAAACCTTTTCATTCAGTTGATCGCGAATGGATGCGTATGCAATGTAGTTATGTAAATTTTTTCTAGTAATCTTCCCCTTTTTAAGGGACAGTGGTCTGATGACAATAAAGAAATCGAAATCTCTGCCACACACACACACACCAAATACTTGGCATTAAGAACATTTTCTTTCGAGACTATTGCATTTTATCGCAAAATTTTGCCTTGTTCGAATCTCGCCCAGCTTCTTGTTGAAAAAACGCTGGCCTTTTCGGATACAGATTTTCTTTTCCCCAATGAAATTAAAATAAAATTCTCTACATAAGGTCTTTTTAAAATCGTATATATTGAAAAGGAAATACATTTTTCAAGTCTGAGTTCGAAAATACATATCCCTGAAAAGATTAAATAAATGCACAAAGTCAGCAAAAAGATGGATGCGAGTTTCCAATGGACTTACACAACTGATATAATTTATCTGATTATGCTTACCCAGGGCTGGCCTTCTCTGCGAAACAAGTCATTCACAGACCCTGCCTTTCTCACCCACGAAGGCAGAGAATTGTCCATTTTTTTCTTCCTTCTTTTCAATCACTGTCATCACTTACATTAAAACCCAGCAAAATCGATCGTTCGCTGAATTGCAAACCTGCTTTTGCAGAATTGCCAGTCTGTTTTGTTTGGCCTCGAGCAGACAGACTGCGTTTAAAGCTTCCCTTCACTTACACCCAGTGCGCGACTACCTAAACGCGGCACCCTGGAAGAGGTATGGATAAAAAAAATTCTGCGTCGAGAATGACTTCATCCTGATTTCTAGCCCCTGCACCCGGATTTGCATTTCTTGAAGCATCGGTAAGTATCCCTTACCGACCCGAACAACGCTGTGGGCACATTCTTCTTAATCTGTGGACCGTAGCTGAACATAGGGTGCAGCCAATTGCTCGTTCACAAACCCTGGGTATCGCTGACATAAGCTACCCGCAGCCAGTACCGTTAAGGTGCGGTGCGCGCCCGACACACAAAGAGCATGAAAACGCGCAGAATAACTGGGAGCCAATCAAAATACAGTATCACGTAAAATATGCTAATCTCGTAGGGTCACCACTGAAAACCTTGCAGTTTCCTGGAAGATCTTTACTGCCTATACCCCACCCCACCCCCAACCCCCACCTATCCCCTTCTCCTACCCCCCACCCCTTCCCCTAAATCCCCCTCCTCTCGGAACATCCCCCTTCCCCCCGCCCCTTGAAAGACCTTCGAAATATAGCTCGCCATTTGATTGGCTCCTCTTGTTACACATCCTAAATAGAGCTCGTCATTTGATTGGCTCCATTTGTTCTGCGCGTTTACATGGTGCAAAGGCGAGCGACCAGTGACAAAAGACAAGGAAGAAGAAACGAAAGCTTTTTTTCTTCGTAACGTTATTCGACCTGCAGCCTGGACACAAACAAAATATGACAAACACCTGTTGAACACTGTGAAAAGTTTTACTTTTCCAATGACACGTTATCTCAGGCAAAGAAGACGAATAACACTTTCAAAATATTAATAAAATAATGATGTGGGATCCGATCCTAAGGGATACAGCGTTAAGTGTATCACATGAAAAAATGTTTCTAAGCCGTTTATTTTAGTAACTGCATCCTTTTATTTTTACTCTCACATCAAACAGAAATCACACACCCACGCTTTGAACCGTTTTCAATTAACAAAACATCACACGCACTCTTTCCCTGCCATCTTCGCGGTTCTCATTCTCCCTTTCCACCATGACACGCATGCGCAACTCTGTAAAAGCCCGCTGAAAAGGGAGAAAATTGGCATCAACTCTACGCTACTTCCACCCGACAACATCGTCTGGGACAGCAGACAGTGCTATTTCACTCATCATTAATCTGGACGCACAAGGAGCAGCTTTCACAACACCTCTCATTCACCACGCGTGAAACTTTCTTACAGGCAAGTAAATGCTACAGAGCTAAAACGGCCAGAGTGTAGCCGTGGTAACAAGTAACTAATTTTAATAACTAAGCCATACTGAAATGACGTTGTAACCCGGGGACTGGGAAGGTTATGAAGAGAAAGCGTGAGACTTAAAAGGTTATAACGGGTCTTTTGACCGTTCAAGAACAAAAACTGAGGGAGGATTCATGGCTGCAATACTCCTGCCAGGTACACTCCGCTGTCCATTACGCTACTCTCAGTAAAAGAAACCCAGACAGAGGCAGAAATCTGATTTTCCCCTACTTTGTTCTGCAGGAACTGCTCGCTGTAACATCTGCAACCACAGGGGCGCTCGCTGTCCTGCCACTCTAAGTACTTGACGCGGCGATTGAGCGGCCGCTCGTCTTCCCTCGTAACCGGATTCAACTATTGGGAAGGTCGACCCTGGCAGACCCGAGGTCTTGCGGCCTTCCAGTCTCTCGTTTGAAATGCACCGCTGCTGTAAACTCAATGCGTTCTACGAGCTAGACATTGTTCGGGGTAGGAGAGAATGATCTCTTTGATCTCCCATATGCGTGCCGCGAATAAACTAGGTTGGGATTACCGGTAGCGAAAATGCTCCCACCCCCAAGGAAACGACCCCCCACCCACCAACTGCATAATGAAAACACGAATGCCGTGTGGTAGTAACGCTAAGGATGGAGTGGTCGATTTACCCCCCCCCCCCAACAAAAAACAAAACAAAAACAAAAACTGACAAGCACGCTTGTGTTGAAAACAGCGAGGAGCGGTTTGCCAGGAAAATACGGTAGAACCCCATTTAGGATTTAAGCCCCAAACTCTTGGTAAGGAGGTAACCCAACCACTCTTGCAGAGGCAGGAGGTGGCGGGGGTGGGGGAAGAGGTAGAAGAAAGGGAAGCACGGACAAGTTTCTCCCGACTAAAGATCGCCAACAAGTGTCAGGTGGTGCTGTGACGGACGTCGATGCTTGCTTTCAGGAGCTCCTACCCACGTATCCATTATGCTGCTCTGTAACTGCTCCACCCCTTGTCTCTTCACCCTTTCATCATTTTCTGGCATCACCAACTTGCCTGACTCCCAAATTTAACTTCTGGAAATCTACTTCCCGACTCATGCTGATAATTTCAACCATTTCTCGGTGTTGTTTTAGCGTTTATTAATGATTCAAATAATAGAACATTTGCAGAATTTAGTATATTACACAGTTCAATTTTTCATGCGCAAGTTTTTCACAAGTAGAGGGAGAGGTAGAAACTGCTTTTTGTTTACATTTTTTTGTAGATGTAGCGCAGTACAACTGCACACACACAAAACAAAGTACTAACCACAGTTACTTGAAAATCTACTGGAGTAAATCTTTATCTCAGGGAGATGATTCAACTAAAAATGTTACATTTCTGTGCATCAATAATGACAGAATAGAAAATCTGTACACTACTGCTGGCATCTCGCAGTACTTCCCATGGAATGTGGAATCACAGGGCTGAGGAATTCCCTTGATATGAAAATCAACAGGCTGCACATTCGCTGATTTTGTTTGCATGGGTAACTTCCCCTCCCTGTACCTACAGCAAATTCCTCCTGAAACTAGCTTATGGTGTCTTAAAAATCCTGCTTTTTGCTTTGGAAGATAAGAGAAAAAAAATGTGTTCAAACTCTGTTGTACACAAAGCCTACAAACGAACGTAAATCCGAAGCTACAAGGTCATTTAAAATTACAACATCCACAACAGCATATAACATTTGACTGTGATTTTAACCAAGAGTTTTGAGTCAGAGATTTCTACAGTAAGGTGTATGCGTAGCTGGGTAATCCTCACAGACAGGATCGTACCACAGAAATGAGATCTGCAGGGCTTAAAAAAAAAGTTGCTGGAAAAATGTTTGCACATTACATAGAGAAGAGCTACTATTTCATGTTGGTGGAGCTCAGCATTCTTAACAGGTTTTCTTTTCTCTTCTGCCCAGAAGAACGTCTACATCTTCTGCCCAAGTGTTTACACAGTCCTACTTTGAATTGTAGACAAATATGAAACTCAAAGGCCTGTGACCCCCTGATGCACTGGAAAAAAGAAGACTCCATTTTAAATTCAAAGCAAGATCTGGCACCAAATATTCTGGTCAGAGAACTGATGGAGCAGAAACGAAAACCAGACTGTGGGAGGACCAATGTTAACAGCATACAGTTTGAAGCACTATGAACATGCAAGTCCCTTTCTCTCTCATTTCACCAAGTGGACTTTTCACAACAAAAGTCAATGCAAACCTAAAGCTCACAAAAAGGACAGCAAAAAAGAAAAAAAAGGGTATTGCATCCACAGTACTCACTGCTAATGAGTCTTCTGACAGAGAACAAAGTTCACATCTTCTGCTCTACCAGTAAGCTCACAACTTTTGTAAACCTTTTGCCGACATTTGAAATACATTCAAGGAGCACAGGTGCACCTTAATGCAGCAGAGGAGCCATTTCAAAATGTCAGTGCCCAACTGTTCTCTTTCCTGTTTCAACCTGACCTGGCATATGTGCTTGTGTGCACATTCGGATTCAGAAAAATGACGTCACCTTAAAGAAACTGCTGATTTGCTTTTTTTAATCCTGGCATTTTTACTGTTTTCCTTTCTTTTCTTTTCTTTTTTTTTTTATCAACATCCTGACTATGTCACCATCACATCCTGATTTTCAAAGATATCTTAAGATTAAACAGAAACATAGTAGATGTCATTCCAGATTTCATCCTTAAATTAAGAAATGAGGGAAAGATGCAGCCGCTTCTTTAATCTCAGACTAAAGAACTTGTATAAACTAAAGTTCAGCATACAGCCTACACATTCTCCCACCACGCCACCTGAAGACTGCAGAAAATTGACAAACTGAACAGCAAAGCTTTGAAAAACTTGCATGTGAATAAAACATCATGTAAAGATCTTCAAGCCCTTGCCTGGGTGACACGCAGGGCCATTCCATGCCACAGAGAGATGACCTGAGAACAATTATTATTACTCCAGGACCCTGAAAGTGGTGACAAAGTTTATGATACGACCATCACTCACACATTCTAGAAACAAAACAAGAAATTCCATCACTAAGAATGTAACAGACGACTTTCATGACCAACCAAACAGATTTTGCTGTAACGCAAGAGCAATAACCTGAGACAAAGAATCACTGACTGTAACACAGAGATAGCACTCTAGATATGTACCAATTCTTTTACCACAAGCATCTGAATTTCTCAAAGCCAGTGAGTAAACCATTCAGTCTTCAACCAACAAAATTCCAGCATGCATGCCATTTAGCTAAAGAGCCTTCAATGACCAAAGTAGTCTTTTTTTCAGAAATCTGGATGCTACTAAAGGTACTGCATGTAGGAGTGGCACATCTGCAAAGTATCTCCCCTTTCACCATAAGCCAAATAAGCAGCTAGCAAAAGAAAAACTGTCTAAATCTTGCTAGACTGAAGGGTGTTGATGCCTTAGTGAAAAGCCCAACTGCTACAGCACAAAGAAGAAACCCTTCAAAAACGCACAGAAGGTTAATGCTGCAGGCTTCAGCAGCTTGGAGCCATCTGTGGTGACTTGGCATGAACATTATTTTAATGTAAGACCTCAGCAAGTCGCATTTGTATGCAGGGGTCTATCCTGTTTTGATACGTCACAAAATCAAACACATAAAAGCACGCACACCCACGCAACACACTTAAACTCATCCGCACACAGATCACAGCACAGTCATATGGAGACAGACGATAACCAACACATCAGCCACCCCTCCCACCAACCCACCTTGCTTACCTCCCACACACCTTGCTATATTGCTCAATCTGCCATCCCATCTGCCTCAGTAACCTTTGAAATCCCCTGCCAACACTCCTCCCCAAAATCGTCATACACAGATTCTCTTTTGCCTAGCAAGCCACAGAACACTGAAACAGAGGTCTCTCTCAGTCTCCAACCTTCAGAATCAAGTCTGTAACTAACCAGCGCACCATGGCACCTACTATGCGATCACACTTTGCATAGCAGAATGTTTCCATGTTCCTTGCAGTCTGTGACCCACTTTTTTTTTTGGTTTGTATTTTTCCTTTACAATCTGTTTTCCAGGGTTGTCCCAGGTCTCCATTTCAAGCAACATAGGTGTAGATTTTCCTGCAAATGGACCAGAAACACACATTACACACCAATGAATATATTCCTGATAACATGTCAGTTTAAAGAAAGAAGCAATAACAATTTTGTAATGCAGACTTCAAAAACAAAGCTGCTTTTTCCCTAAGCATGTGTTGTGTACATCCTGCTGCTCAAAATTAATAATTACATTTCATAAACTACAACAGCCTGATAGCTTATCACAAAAAAAGCCAGTCAACACACCCACCAATTCGATTCGCTTCCAACACCTAAAGGCACTTACCTGTCCTCTTGAGAGCGTGCTAGGTACTCACGCTCTATCAAACCCTCAATGCGCTTCTTGATTACCACAGGACTGGGCAGAAATCTGGGCTTTAACATCTCCGTCACCTGAAGAACCAGCAGTTATGTAACAGAACAATCCAGGCAGCATGGGAAGCTAGTGGCCATTACACACATGCAATAAAAGGATACAGACATACAACAGTTCTTTTTGCACAGCACTTCGTCATGAAATAGATTCTGTATCAATGGATTAACAGCTGTGAGGCACAATCGGCAGCTGATGAATATACAAATATATGAAGTCTATTTAGCTTTGAGTTAGACTGAAAGATCAGGAAAAAGCCATCTTACTTCTGTTACAAGAACATTATGCTGGAGTTTCTTCCTGGCCTTCATGATGCGGACTATTGCTGCCTCAATTGTTAGCCGCAGTTAAGGTCAACCCATTTAGACACACAACTGTAGACAACTTAAAAAGCATCATGTGTCCATGGTAACAGGATGAAAAACATGACTAAGAATTTTTCTTTCTCTTCAAGAAACCACTCCCATTTTCACACAAACTGTTCACAGACAAACTGTTCACAGACACATGCAGAGGCCAGGCTCATCCCTTGTCCCTTTCATATATACTACTCATTAACAAAGCACTGCTTTTACTGTCTCTTACAGAGTAGACTCTCCCATCACCACCTGATAAATCTAAAAGGATATTCATGCTTCCTGTCTTCATCCACTTTATTGCGCGTCTCCTTTCGTTCTGGTTCAGCCTCTCCCTTTGTGGAGGCAACTGAAGATTAAAAAGTCAACAACAAAAAAATCTCGATGACATGATCTAGGCACATGTGAAACATTTAGTCCACCAAACATATCTTCCAAGATCTCCCCCCTCTTTTTTTTTAACTCCAGGCATTTTTAATACTTTGTCTATCCAAAATGATGGTCACAGTCCTATGAAGAAATATGGATGATGTGGATGCATGTTTATGTACCTGAGCTGCTGATCTCCTCTCAGACAGTTTAAACTTGCAGACCCCATTCCCTCCATGTCAGGTGTCAAGCATGTTTTATACGCTAAATGGATTTCCAGATATCCTTGCTTACTCCCTCCCTGCATCTTCTGGCTCAACGTTTTCCCCATCCAGTGCAATGTCCAGATAGCATCCCTTTTTAAAGTCATCCTTTTCACTTACCCATTTGAATTTTGACTCTGACAAGCTTGGAGGTGAACTGGTCATTCACTGTGAATAAATGGTCTGGCTCTGAAAATTCATAGGAAAATACAATTTTGTACACAACTGCCACACACATTAGCTTTAAAAGCAAAGAGTGGGGGCTGAAACAATGATGAAACAGAAACAAAGTTTTGAACAATAAATCCACAAGATTTCACCCTGTAAAAAATACTTCTGTACTGTTTACCTGATTCAAGAAAAAGAAAGATTTTGCAAACTGCCTTACCTATCTCCTTGGTTTTTGGATCTTTGTGCAACACACGCTGAGCGATCTTTCCCACAGCAAGAGACTGAAGAGCTCGTATCAACTCTCTTTCAGGCATGTCTGTCTCTGTCTTGATCTCCTGCAAGCAGCATACACCTGATCAACAACCCTTTAATACTCTGTGACCCTTGGGGAACATCACATGTATTCCAATTCCTAATACTCAAACAAAAGAACTAAAATCTTAAGCTTACCTCAAAAGTCCACTTGTCTCTGTTATTGAAGAGAAGGAGGATACACATCTGGTAAGTGGACACCTGCAGAATGTGTCTGCGGGGAACAGCAGGCTTTGAAGAGCTGGCTGCACTCGCCTCTGACTGGTCCTCACGCTTTTGGCCATAGAACAATGCATTCAGATCAGCTGAACCAAGATGGGGCTGCAGAGTCAGCTGACGGCCACTGTGCTTTTCAAGATAGAACCTATTGCCATGACAAAAAGGATGTGTTCGATAACTCGCAAGTGATGTCGTGGTTTTGAAGACAGAATTTGTTGCCGTAATAATAAGGATGAATTTTCGAGTCTATTTTAACTTTTACACCTCCCATGCACCTCCATCATGTCATGAAGTGCAGAAGTCACACAACCTACTTCAAAACTTGATTAAAACAACATAATGATTTTCCCACAGTTAGAATCCAATGAAAATATCAGGAATGTCCAAATTATGTTATTAACTAATTCAAGATGTCAGAAAATACTGTTAGATAAGCCAATTAACACACCCTCTGGAAAAAGCCTTCAAACTGGATAAGCATCCTGTTGTGCTTGTGTACGTTCCACACACATCAAACAGCAAGCACTAGCTAATTCAACAATAACGGCAGAGAACTGGTCAAGGGAAAATGACATTGTTTCCACAACTGCCATCAAAGCAGCGAAGTGCTTTAAAAAAAAAAGCATAACTTGCTTTTTTGTAAAACAGAAATGTAAAACCAAGTAACTGTCATCTAGGTTCTAAGATTATCATCTCAAAAAGAGACTTCTCTGCCCTGTACAAAGATCTCTTCCAATAAGAAAATGTGAGATGACAAAGGAAAATATCTGTAATAACTCTGCGATATTTGCAGGTTGATAAAAAGAAAAAAATTCATAAAAATGTATTACATCAGAAACAACACTTCATCCCCTTGTCATCCTTCCATTTCCACCAAACAGGAGCCAGCCACAATGTATGACAATATTTATCGTACAACCCACTGACCTGCGGAAAGCATCAAATGCTGTACGGGGATCAGACGGGATGTTGACAGGTGTGGCAGACTGTGTGGGCCAGTAGCCTGTGGTCAGCACACGCACAGTCAGATCGACGCCGCTTAGACTGACCTGGTACACAGAAGCTCAAGGTTTGGGTTTATTAAATTATTTTGTTGTTGCTTAACATACTATCACAAACTAGGTGCAAATCAGAACAGTGCTGCTTAGACATGTTTACGTGCTACCACACTCGTACTGCTGTCACAACACAGACTTCAGTCCCACCCAGTCACATTATACTGACCCCGAACCAACCAGTCCTAATACTGTTCCCTATATTTTCAGGCATCCAACAGGGCAGCTACCAAACCGATAATTTTTTAGTCTTGGTTATGACTTGGCAGGCTGTGCAAACCACCAACCTCCTGGCTTGGAAGGGATGCCTTAATCATTAGACCACCAAGGCCATCACACATAAGCTCAAGTCTTTTACATGGTAAAGATAATGCAACTGCTCACTGATGTTTCAGACAGGTTTCTCTTAGCTGGTTTTAAACGGTAATTATGGCATGTATTCGCTCACTGCACACACACACACACACAAACACTCAAGTGTGACTGTTACATCTGAATCAGGTCTGTACTTGGTGTTCTATTTTCTTATTTATGAATTATCTTTAAAAAGTGCAAGATGTTTTTGTGTAACTAAGGATAACTGAAAGTAGGTGAAGTCTTACCCCAACACGCTGCACATGATTTTTGAATTCATCATTGATTCCAGCAGAAACAGTCATATCTTTGAACATTCCTTCAAGTTTGGAGGTAAACTGACAACCACATTCTGTCTGCAAAAGCCAACATAAAACACTTTAGAATATGGTAGCTCCCTTTGTTGTGTAACAAACACTTCAAGTTAATGCAACACTGTATCAGTCTAGCTACTGAAGCAATTTCTCCCAACATTTTCTGAAGGCAAACCCGTTATTTTTGTCAATAACTGCTGTGATGTAATCTCACCCCATGCTCCTTCACTACGTGCAAGTCCCACCCCACCATAACCTCTGCATCCAAAATGACCAACAGCAAACAATTAAAGCACTCATTTCCCTGAAACCTACCCTATGCATGGTAATGTTCTAACCTTGAGTTTGGAAATCATGTTCTTTTCTGAGTCATCTGAACCACTCTTATTTAGAAGCAGACGACGGGCCAGATGCTGCTTGTAGTATCGCTCAAAAACATCCTTCTCTTGTAGATATCGGAACAGCACCATGCTCTTGTCCAGTACAACTTCGATTTCCTGTTCTGACATCTGTGCAGAAACATAAAAAGACATTAATACAAAAATTATAAACATATACATTTCTGGATTATTTTATGCTCCATACTGTCTGTAATCTCATAATTCCTTTTCTCCCATCTCTTTATCCAAACCTTGAACAGACCCTTCACTATGCAACACACAAGCCTCTTAAGAAATAAGATCATTACGGCATCTGCTTTCAAAGTTTGGGTGCACTGGTCTGCACAGGAAACAGTACTGGGAAACAGTACTGGGCCAGGTTGGCCTAGTGTCAGGATAAGGCGACTGGGTGGGACTGAAGCCTGTGTTGGGACAGCAGTCCCATCTGTGGCAGCAACTTATCTTAAACAACACTGTTCTGATATGCACCTTGTTTAGGACTTTATGTTAAGCAATAAAAACTTTAAAAACATCTTAAGAAATGATCTTGCTTGTTTTTACTCCTTTGCCCGCCCTGGACTACAGTACCCACCAGCTAACAAATTTTAGCTGGTGGGCCAACGCCATGTTGGCAAAGGAGGGCATTTCACTGCAGGAATAAGGCGACAAAGGAAAAGGATGCGTTGAGGGTAGGCAGAGAGAGAGAAGAGAAGGGACAGAAATGCTCAAAGCTGGAGAACTGGACAGAAACCAACAGTCAACCCTCCAAGCATTGCCACATCCTGAGAAAAAGTTCATCAGCCTGAGCTGGAGATATGTCTAGACTCACAACTGTGTCTTGTTTATCGTGTTCAGGAGGGCAGATTCAAATTTTACATTGCATAAAAATTTATTAAAAAAAACAAGAGTAAAGAACCAACTTACCCCTTTCACACCCTTTTTCAGCTTGTCATCAATAAACAGAGAGAGGTACTCTGGAGATTTGGAATTTAGGTTGATGAAGTACTCAAAGCCCCCTGAGATCATCTGCTTGAATTGCTTATCGTCATTAAAAGACTCGTGAAGGAAGTGATTGAAGCGGTCATTTAAGTCCAGAAGGTTCTGAAACAATTACAGCACATTATCCCCTGAAAAGGGGTTGAAACCTATCCAGGACACTTTTATCAGCCAACTAGAATCATAAAAATACTTGGAAACAAAGTGAACGCTTAAGGATTGTAAACTGCAAAACTGGGAATCTTGCCCTGTTCATGAAAAAGAACAGAAATGCAAGAGAAAATGCAAATTTCTTATCTAAATTTGTGTTTCTTTAACAATACTGTACCATGACCCAAAGTGCTAAATTCTCATTTGGTGATCCCCAAATCGCACCCTAAAAACCAAAACCCACCCAGGCAACCCTGGTAAGACCCCTCCGCGCATGCGCATACGCTGAGCTCCCCATGCGCACAGCTCACTGACAGGTTAAGCTGACTTTCTCTTGCCAGACAGAACC
>SMGT01010507.1:123208-191478 GCA_004794575.1 Lanistes nyassanus
CGGCGCGAGACCCAGTGAACTCCCCGCTGGTCCCGAAGGAGCCAGGGGTTGTACCTCCCCAGCGGGTCCCGCAGTGGTAGCCGCCGCGCTACTCTTTCGACCATGCTCTCCCCGGTGGGAGGGAACCTCTGACCACGACGAAGAGTGCGAGGTAGTACGCACTCTATCCCCGGCTGGTAACGTCGGTTGTGATGACGGGCGGCTGGGAGCCGAGCGGCCGGAAGTTGGAGAGGCGGAGGCGAGGGACGAGGGTCCGAAGACGCCAGCCAGAGGAATAGGTAGAGACACCACGGCAGCTGATGTCACGGTACGCGGCGGTGAAGGTAGGAGGTCCGCGGAGGTAATTGTAGCGGCAGGTATCCGACGAGCAGAGTCTGGCTTACGGCGGTCTGAGTTGCGGTCCCGGCGGAAGGTTCCATCTGAACCGGAAGCGGGCAGGGGCTCACGCGGCATGGTGGTAGAAAAACCAAAATCCGGTGGACAGCTAAACAGCTACTCCGTGGCTGGTGAACGTATTTGTTTAAACAACTAAATAACGTCAACCTGTAAGCAATAACACAAGGCAGTTGCAAGCAGCGTGAGATTAAGTAGGTAGGACACGCAAGGTGACCCCCAGAGACGTGTACCCCTCTTAGGCCGCTAGCCGGTACGACAACCAAAGGGCGCAAAAGCGCTAAGTTTTTATCAACGTCAAAAGTGAGCGTAAGACAAGGCAGACACAGAGGAAAAATAGATATCACTTCCCTCAAGCAACTTCGTAGCTGGCCGCAGAGGTTTGATTGTAGGGATCACTGGCAAAGCCAAACGCTGAAGCAGACGGGCAGGCGGTAAGCGGGAGCTCACAAGGCATGACCGGTCGGCAGCAGCGCTCAAGAGAAAGTCAGCTTAACCTGTCAGTGAGCTGTGCGCATGGGGAGCTCAGCGTATGCGCATGCGCGGAGGGGTCTTACCAGGGTTGCCTGGGTGGGTTTTTGTTTTTAGGGTGCGATTTGGGGATCGCCAAATGAGAATTTAGCACTTTGGGTCATGGTACAGTATTGTGACAAGAAATTCAAATGTGGTTAGAAACCTCCTGTAGCACAATGGTCTTGGGTAAGGACAATGATGCTATTATTCCATAAAACATCCTATCAATTAACAAATCACATATTTGTAATTTCTCTACATGTTCACCTGTGATACAGATATAATCATGATTTTGTTCTTGAATGTGTATTCATGCGAATTTATGATTTATGATTGATGGTTTTTTTTGTTTGTTTTTGACAATTTTTTTTCATTTTTTCTGAATACCCCCTGAGGGTTAAAGAATAAAGAAACTTGAAACTTGCTAAGTTTCAAAAAACTTTCAGGCATTTTTTTTCCAGTATGAGCTGATTTTGCTGTGTTTATTCAAATGCATTCTCAACGCTTGGCACACCAGGACAATTTTCTGAGTAACTGCCACGAAAACCTTTGTCGATATATTATTATTATTGTAGCCCTACCCTGCCACATCCAACACTGTCATCTTTTTCTTTCTCGCCCCCATCACCATCCTCCATCCTCCCACTTTAGACTGGTTCTCCTCAACACTGCATCACATTACTGACATCCACTGCCACACCCCCAACGCACACACATAAAAAAAAAAGGGCTCCGCTTTCAGCTTGTCCCTTCTTCCATTGCCCATCATAGCAAATCAGTGTCTTCATCTGAAGATCTCCATCAGCATCTCGTAGATTGCTACCTGGACATAGGTGATGGCGTTCTTGCCCTCCTCTCCCTCTTCAATGACTAGTGCACGCCCTTGCTCTCTCAGGTACTTGCTGATACAGTTGCACATGGTACGCAGGCCGTTGTACACACGATAGAACAGCTTGTACATGCAGGCTAGGTCTGTGGAATTAAAAAAAAAACTGACTGTGACCACCTGAAGAAAAAAACCCGACTAAATATGATCCCATGAAGATATGAGCATGTGTGTATGCGTGGGGTGGGGGGGTGGGGGGGTTAAGAAGAGACACATATTTCAAAACAATCATTAACTATAATTTCTCATATACCAGTGTAATTTACTGTACAACAGTCAAATGTAAAGGAATGTTGCATATAACCAAATTTTCCTCATGACAGTGGGAAAAAGTACAAAAGGCCTAACCAGGGATATGCCTTACTTTTTCTTTGTAGAGGGCAGAATGGGCTTTCTTTACTCAGGAACAAAGCACTATGGGCCAGGGTCAGTAGGCAGCATTAAATCTTTGTTCTTCCCATTCTGCACACGTGCACATAATTAACCAACAACTTACCTTCAGTTTTGTTGTTTTCAAGCATGTGCACCACACCAGAATTCTCCATCTGGGAAGGTAAAAAAAACCACACACACTGATATATATATATATCACAGAAAACAAAGGTACTTGCTTTCATCAAAACAAATTGTGATATCAGATGATGATGGTGATAACAATAATGTAAATAACTGGAGATTTCTACAGCACCTTCCAGAGCTGCAGATGCTGTACAAAGTTTCCTGGCACAGCACATACTCATTGGACTTATTCTTGCGAGTTACACTAACTCGTAATTATCTCTTACTGTATTGCTTGACATAAGCTTTTTGTGTGATGTTAACAACTAACAACTAGGGCAGATATTAACAACTAACTTTAATTCTGAGTGGCTAAACAAAACCATCCAGTAGGAAGACTGTGAAAACAAAATGGACATTGAAAGAAATGTTTGGAAACCCACCTGAGGGATTACATGCTCTTTTTGCTAACATTTGCATCTCTCTCTCTCTCTCTCTCTCTCTCACACACACACACACACAGAGACGTGCTTCCAAATTTTGACACTTCACAAAACATTTTCTAGTAATATACATTTGGTGACTTTAACAATGAGCAAAACTCCGCTTCTTTCCTCCCCATCTTATGCATCACAGAACCAAAAATCTTTAAAAAACAAAACAAACTTGCTGCTAAAATTGTATCTAGGTCTAAATAAATTTGCATTCAACCTTTAAATCCCCACGATCTGTCCCTATTATAATAACAACAGAATAAGGCAAAAACTTAATACAGAGAATATTCATATTCTTCTGTTCTTGACATACAATTTCCCAAAATTTTAGACTTACAAGGTGCTATTTCAAATAATTTAAAGCAAATCAAAAAGTCTGTTTTAGAAAAATACTTTCAATGAAAACGTCAACTGCAATTCAAAAAAGTCACACGGTATCCAAGAAATCAAAATCATGGCATTCAACTAGTCGTGCATCATCAGCTTCAAGTTTCACCAAAAAAAAAAAAAAAAAATCAACCCCACTAATGTCAGGGCAATCAGGGCAATGTCACAAAAAGCCTTCACATGAACAAATCCAAAACGTATTTACTAGGACAAATGTTCTAATTACAAATAAGATTAATTTAAATGTGTAATACCTCTTGTCCATTCTTCCTTTCAGTTTCACAGGAAAAACCCTAAAGTATAAATTATTGAATCCTGTTATCACTATTTCCATCTGCTTGCTGGTTTGGAGTGAGACCTTTTTAATTCCTTATATTCCAGGCCATGGCATTGGAAAAGTAATGAGCTCATGCAATCACACACCAGCTTCCACTCCACAAAACGCGAACATTTTGGTTTTCTGAAATTTCTCTTAAATAAATACCTCCTTGGCTATCAATGTTCTCTATTATTTCTATGTAAATGAGTATTATTTCCATGTGTTCAAACATAAATCTTTTGTTTAAAGGCCTTCACTTTTATCATAAAGTTACTCAAATGTTCATGCATTTGCTCCATTCCTTTCCCAGTCCCAGCTGACCAAAAGCTAAATTAAACAAGCACAAAGATTACATACCTCTACTATTGTCTTCATGTGTTTGCTGATCAGTTCTTCCTCTAACACCTGAAATAACAAATATCTTTAAAAAGACTGCAATTTACAAGTAATGACTGTCAGCCACATACAATGTATATAGGAGATTTTGTTGACTGTCAGACAGGACATTTTCTTGGCTGCCCACCCATCCACACCAACAAAAAATCTAGAAATAACAGGACTCGTTTCTTCAGTGTGGCTTATTATCCTCTCTTCTCCAGCCTAAAAGTTTAAAACCCTGCAGATTTTATCCCCCTATCACCCTCACCACATACCAGTAAATGGTTATAAAAAATAAGTCACAACAGCTAGCCTGCATCTAATGAGCCCAAGGCCTCATTCTGGCTTGTCAAAGCCAGTGCACAGCTAGCAAACTTGATTTAAAAAGTCAATTTCTGTGCTATACAGAAATTCACCCATTTAATGAAAATTTACTTTGGACTAACTACTGCTATGGTAGCTAATTGTCATCATTATCTGGTCATACTCACTTTGACGATAGGCTCTTCTGTGGACTTATCCAAGTAATGAGTGGCTCTTTCAGCCTCTTCATTGATGCGAGCCTCCACTTTCTTGATGTAGACAGAAGCACTATTCTCAGCGAGGAACCTTTGACTCTCCCGCTGTAATAACAGAGCACAGTAGAAAACCCTATCAGAAAACCTGGTAACAGAAAATTATGTAAACTTCATTGTTGCAATGTGGACAGAGCCTGTACAAGCCTTGAACATGACAAGGAGCATGTTACAAATTTGCTTGAAGTTAGGCTAACACATATATATGTCCACTTGAAGTTAGGGTAAAAGATAGGACTGCTGTACATACTTACTCTGTAGAACTCTGCTGACTGTTCAAGGAAAGGTTTTTCAAAATCCTCTTCGTACACTGAACGTGAGTCTATACCCAGAATCATAAGCATCTGGCAGGCATTTTTTACAGCCCCTCTGTATAAAGCACAAAAGATAAAATTATGGGAAGAGCCAAAAGGAAAAGCTACTGGATGGTACAAGATATTTGCACAAAATCTGTGCAAATAAATGGAAAAAAATAGGAACATTTCACCCCAATACATGTCCAATGCAGTCCTACCATTTTCTACCAAGTTACCAGTTAATATAATGTAAGATGTGTCTGGATTCAGTCTCTGTTTCATGCTATCCAGATTGTTTTTTTCCCCTCAAATTAACAAACACCAAAAGACCAGCAGAAAACAGAAAATAAACTATTCCATTTTGACTTGTATGCATCTTGCAATGTTTAACATTCATCTTCAAAATTCTTTAGGTTTAAGCAGAAGGTTTCAGTTCAGTTTGACTAATGTGCAGTTCCTAAGACTCAAAATTAGTTACAAATATTACAGTAAAACAAACACATAAATCAGTATAAATTATCATGAACCAAAACTTCTCTACCTGTCTACCACCTCGCCTTTACGTTCTTTTGCAACCATGTCTAAAAGAGTGAGCCGCAGATGATCACGGATGGTGGGATGACGCACAACTTGGTCACGGAATATTATCAGCCCCAAGTTATAAACATTGTCAACGTTGTTCTGCTGCACATACACCCTATCCTGCAATATCAGAAACCGACTTCTGAAGTCATACCACGTTGAACACCTGACACAAACATGAGCAAATAAACAAAGCAAGAAACTCTGAACAGAACGAAAAGGTTGCTGTTTTTGTGATGTATATCAGATGCGGGTATTGAGAACCTCAAATTCTCTAAAAATTCTCAGGCCACTGTATGCAGCAAATCCAGTGATAACAATTTTGTAAAATATACAAGTTAAATGTTATTAACTCAGTTTTTATTATATACCTTGTACTGTCTTCTTGCACTGGTCAAAGATCTTGTTTATTAAATCAGAGAGTTGGAGTTTTGTGGAAGCATGATATGACTAGCAGTCATCAGACATCCGGCATGCGGACAGCCCAGAAATGTTTGGAATTTCTCCATTACTTTATGTCACATTACTACTCAGCATGTGTGTGATACAATGAAGTTGAAGATTAGTTATCTTGTAAATAATGAAACTGTCAATAACGGCAAAGCACAGAATTGCCAGAAGGAATGGAAGGAAGCCAACAGTCAGTAGTGTGCTAGCAATACAGTGCTCTTATCATGTTCACTTTTTAAAATTGAACAACAATTCATTCTTCTTCACCAAGTTTAAAAAAATCTTCATTAATGACCAGTTTACACACCATTTGTCCTCAAAGTAGTCTCCTCTGTTAATCCCTTTCACACAAGCCATTTTGCCACCAAGTGGACTGTATTGCACAACAACCATGCACTGCTGCCTACAAGTGAGTAATGGTGGTCAGGTGGAAGTTGTGGGAAAAGTACAAACAAGAAAGAGAACTAGCACAGAGACTCTGCACAAGTTAACCTCGAGACTGATGGGGGAAATGTATAATGCACAAAACTTTTCCTTGGAAAACATTGTTATTCTCCTTGAAAAAAACTTAAAAATCTCGGAATACCAAGAACCCACGGAGAATTGCCATGCCTGGCATGCTGACACAAGAAATTACAGGAGCTCATCAGGTAGTCGTAAAACATTAGTTAGGGAAATGGCCATAAGATTATGTGCAATTTTTTTAAACTCCAAGATATAATCTTTGGCCCCTCCCAGATTGGAACCAGCAACCTTCCACATTCGAATTGGATGCTATACCACAGACCCATCCAGGGTCCCAACATACCCTACCCTACCCCTCACCCTCAGTCTATAGCTGAGTAAGAGCTCAGAGAAATAAGAGAATCGTCGTGACTGATTACCAATTCACTGCAGAAAATTTTGAAAAAGACAAAACAAAATCCTAGCCACTGAAATAAATAAGGCAGGACACTTTACCATGTACATGAGAATATCCCTGATCATGACCATTGAGGTCTGATGGTCGTTCCAGGCCATGTTAAGAGTCTGTAGGAAATTGTTGTTCAAGGCCGCAAGAACATCTTCACGAACCTATACAGGAAACAGTTTATAATATACATGCATGTTAACATGTATTAACCATTTTTCAGACATTCATCAGCCTATTTTAATCCCAACAATCCATAATCACATGAATAAATATCAAAAAAAATTTAACACATACACACAGCCTTTCTCTCAGCACTGAAAATGTTACGTGTATTGTCATCTTGTAAATTCTATGCAAGGGGTATATGAGTAATTAAACAGTTACAAATACAGGGTGGAAACTCAGCCTGTGATGGTCAGAGCCAGTTCAAATTGTGCTGGACTGACTCAGATTTTGTATTAGCCGGATCATGTGATCAGCAGAAATTTGGCAGTCCCTTGCCACTTTTTTCTCCTCTCCAAATATCACAAAATCACAAGAAGAGCACCAAAAATACCCACGAAACTAAAAATAAAATAGTGCCGTTTTGTCATTTGCTTCGGTAGCTGATGATTTCAGCACCAAAGAGTGTCAGCTCACACATGATTAAACATGTCTTGACAACCTTGGCAGCAAGAAAGAGCATTTTCTGACGGGCTGTTTAGCTTCAAACATTGCAAATGCAAAATCAAAATACTTGTCTGTAGCTGAAGTCCACAATAATGACTTGTTATAATTCAACAACTAAAAGAACTGTTCCTTAGCTGTGGTATTTTTTTTTTTTTTTTTTTTTGATCTGCTAACCTGTTGTTGGACCTGAGAAAGTGTACTGAGCTACGGGTCCAAATGACATGTCTATAAAATTAGAGTTTACATCTCTTATCTCTGCATACATCATGCTTGCAAATTCTGAAAAAGGAGTCCAATAATAGTAAAAATGTAATAATACAGTTCACTTAACATGAGTTTTAGGGGATGAAAAAATGCTTGTGTTAGCCTATTCTCATTTTAACCAAACCAGACCAAACAGAAGCATGTCCATTTGCCATCAGGCACTCAGAACAGACCTATATTAACCAATCTCTCAAATTAGCCAGATTACCCTGCAAAGAAATGAAGACACTAATAGACTTAACAGCAAACAACAGAAGAACCCTTTTTCTCACACAGTTAATGCCATATTTCTGATGAACGTTTTCCTTCGTCTTATTTTACTCCCAATTGTGCCATTTTGAGAATGTTCCTTTCTGATTTCTAAACTTTCTCCCTTTAGACCTTAGCTGATGCATTGGTGATGCTAGAATTAAAAACAGTAAAACTGCATAAAATGGTTGCAATTAACTGCAGTCTACCCACTCCATTTTCTGAATCATGCAAAACCAACATTAGCTAATTTACCACAGTTGCATGAAAATGCAAAACCCAAACCTTGTGGACAAGATGATCTGTCACAACATCACGAAGTCCTGTGTACAGTTTTTCCCCATGTTTATGCAGGACCATAGTATAAGCGTTACGATACAGTTCCTCAAAACTTAGCCCACTGTTGTTCTTCTTCTGAATCTCTTGTATGGCATTCTTTAACAGATTCCATATGTTGTTAACATACTTCTCATCCATGGTCATCTGCAAAAAACCCATGAACCTCAAAGTTTTCCCTAGATGGTCGGAAACATCATTTATGCTAGACTAAATGCTGCCAGCACAAGCAAAATTATTTGTAGGATGTTTAGTCTTTAAATCTGTTTCTACATAAATAATTAAACCTATTTCAAAGACACACTACAAAACTGGCTGAAGACTTTAGAAAGCTGGGTGTATGCATACATGCATATTACACTGATCAACAAAATGACATATTTAATACATGAGCATACACAATAAATAAAGTCAGCATTCTTTTTTACTTTCAAGAAACGCTTTAGTACTATTAATGCAATGTGTTTGTGTTGTTTTATACTTTAAGTTATGATGACAATGATATCATCATATAGTTTCTCAATCTAACCAAATCTGGTATCCCAAATCAATACCACAAATATACATCCAAATGATCTATACTGTGCCTTTCACAATTGTAAACATTATTTTTAGAGATGAACCTTGATAGATGTATCCAAATTTTAGTATTTCACTGTATGACTATATAGGTTCAGTTTTACCTGTATCTGTATGGTACTATAAGTATAACATATTGCAGTATCTGATTTTAGTAGGCTGTTTATGTGCATCTGGTCATGCAGATCCTGATGCACTAAAATATTACAGTGAGGTAATTGTGGTGCAGAAATCTACTGCAAACAGCATCTTCAGCTGCTCATATTACTGTCATACAAACTTTAATGATGTCTTCAGTATCTTGGCAATATTACCGTGATGACACTACAAACTTTGACCGTTGTCATGAGCATACACAATAAAGTCAACATTCTTTTTTACTTTCAAGAAACGCTTTGGTACTATTAATGCACTGTGTCTGTGTTGTTTTATACTTTGAGTTGTGATGTCTTCAATATCTTGGCAATATTACCGGTGATGACACTACAAACTTTGACCGTAGTGTTGTCAAAACACTAAACTGTAAACAGCTGTAAGTGTAACATATTTTGTAAGTGCCGTTATAAACAATCACACTGTAGGATGTCATTCGAGGTGTGATGCATGCACTCAATGACCTGAAAACGGTGAAACACCGCTTAAGGAGGTGAACAGAAGCAATTATAAACGAAAATGGTTCATTTAGCTCATGCAAGGACTCGTCAAATTAGCAACTAAAAGTCACGAAAGGGTTGTGCCAAAACAGTGCTGTGAAATCGTTTTCGACATCGGCCATAGCTCCACAAAAACCATTCTGACCTGAAATTTGTACAACGCTATGTAACACTCCAAAAGCGTTCTTTTATCTTTAAAATGGACAAAATAACTGGTAAAAATATGACTCACGGGGAAAGCTCTGATACGCATTTTGGTATCTTTTTTCTGGCTACGTGCTCCTAACCCAGACATTTCCGTCTCCTTTTTTTCCCCTGGCGAACTTCTTCGGATGTCTACAAGACGAACTTGCGCTGAGTTGATCAGATGCCAAACAAGCTTAAGCTGTAGACTGAAGCTGATAATTGTAATGTTATTAGTTACGTCTGTTCACATTTCGCCATAATTACTCATGACTGAATTTCTGAAACAAACAATGAAAATATCACGTTCATTTCTGCTAGTCGTTTAGGGGCTGCAACACGCAGTCATAGCCTTACACTACAGATATAGTTCCCACATACTTCGCTTTATTCGAAACAAGTATTTGTTACTCCTGTTAAAAAGGGGCCTTTAAATACTGTAGTAATATATTTGTCCGTCAATATAATTTTTAATTTGTGGAATTATGTGATAAATCTTACGCGGAATGATAATAATATTAAAGGGTTATAGGTCACATCCGGTTTCTATTATGTAGAATTTATAAAGTACCACTTCCCAAAATAGCTTTATAGTCATGATTTTCTTTCGGGAGCATCCCGAGAACTTTAATTTAAACATTTCTATAGATTCACTATACTGCCAAACAATCTTGTAAATTTAAAAGTTGCTTATATCAAATATCTTCAATTTTAAAAAGTATAAACTGACCACGCCTCCTATATTTCATTTCACTTTCAGTATTTTACTCTTTGGGGATTTGTTTAGCGAGTACTCGTCAGAAACAGAACAAGAATAAAATTCTCCTTTGGCTGCTTTGCACCATCATAAGCTACCATGTAATCCTAAAACAATCGGTTATATGGTAACAAATATAGATTAGTAGGTAACTCGATCATCATACATAGCAACAATAACTAGAATAATCACAAAACGAATGTTAGCTTTTTGAAACCACACATTTTGCGCGTTTATTCGGCGCACTACTGTATGCTTTTATTCTTCTATACACAAATAACTGAATCTACCACGCGGTTTTTCTGTAATAACTGTCTATAAACATATGATACGTGATTTACACACACATATGCCTGCATGCGATCTGGCACACACCCTCCAGCCGTTAGCAACAAAAGCTATCATGGGACATAATGTAGGATTTACTATCGGAAATCAAGAGTAGACTCCCTTATCGAGACCGCAAAAGATGGCCGTCGTCGCCCAACTTCCGTAAACTTCGGAACAATGTTTCAAGTTACGAAAAGGTGATAGCCAGTAACATTGTTATGGCGAAGCGAGCCCATGCGAGAGACCTCCATAGGCTAGGCGAGGCAGCTCAGTTCAGGAAAAATGTCTCCCAGACTTTGCGAGAAGAGGCTGAAAAGGTGAATGTCAAATCTGAAGTGAATTGCTAAATTATCAGTGTGCTGCATGAATCGTATCGTTAGAAAGTTTCTTTGCATTTTGTGATTAACAGATGGATGTTTTCAACATTTCAAGTGAGTATTCCCTTGTTTTTTCTGTTTTCTTCGAATTTCCTTCCATTGTTCCATTTTAACTACACCAGTTTAAAGAACGCTGTACGTGTTGGTAATGTGATGAATGTCGAATGCTCAATTTTAAATAATTTCAGTTTCCCTTCAGTGCGCGATCGACGATGCTGTTCAGTACAGATAAAGAGTAAAATTTTTAAACCGTAATATTTGAGTAAGGCATCTAAGCTGGCACGCACGCTTCCATGCACACACACATGCATGCACACACACATGCATGCACACACGTTAGCCACACCCATTCCGCCCACGAAGGGGAAGAAAGAGCGTTGAGCATTTGGCGATCAGCGTCATACCAGTGCAGGAATTAAAAGGAATGTTCTCCCAACTTTTTTAAAACAGCTCTCAACATGTGGAAGAAGTTAACATTGAAGGATTCACTTTAGGGATTGGTCATAGCAAAAAATTCTAGTTTAATACCCTCATCACTATTATACTACTAGTAGTAGTACTATCACTGTCACTACTATATTAATATTCTGATTTCACTGAAGAATGTGAACTTTACCATTACCATTAAATTATGCTCAGTCAGTTTTAGCATGATGTTACTATTGGCAGCTATTTTGCTGATAAATTCCACACTAATGCATTGTTCTAAATGCTACACCAGTAACAAATATTCTGTCTGCATGTTTTTTAGTGCAATATCTGCATATAACATGATTATCCATGTATCCAAAAACAGCAGAAAATTTACACAAATTACAGTATTAAGAAAAAAATCTGTTCAAAATATTTTAGGACTAATGGTAGTAGTAACAGAAAGTGAACAACTTCATTATCAAATCAGTGCTTTTTCTGTCAGCTAATGGGCACATTTATGCTTGTGAATCAGCATTTTTAAAAACTACCTTTAGGTCATGGAAATGGGTAAACCAATCCATGAAAACACAAAATAAATGCATACTTAGCAAAAGTTCTATTTGGTCTAGTGGCATTTTAAAAATAAAAGATCCTGAAGTTATTTGTTGCAATGAAAAGCAGTTCCTTTGCTTTCAGGTTTGCAACAACAATAATCTGGTCCTCAGCTTTGCAAACTCTTGCAGATTTGAATTGATTGTGGTTGGCTGAGCCTAGAGAATTTGTTACCAAAAATATTAATAAGTGCATGGTAGGCCACACTTAAGTAGGGTTTAACACAGCTGGTTTAAAACATTGCCCGACCACCCAGGGCAACCAAAACTCTTTGTCAGGCAAGTAAACATTTTGTCTAGTTGCCTGACCAGGCAAGTGAACAGTTTTTGCAACTGTGCCTATTGCACTGATTCCCAGGTTGCACCTGTTGATGGCATGCATAAGTTGCCACACAGCCAGCCTCCCAGTGTCTATAGTCACTAGTGGTGGATCAGACATTTCCCCAATTCCTTCTAAGTTCTAACACTGCACGAAGAGAACCTAGTTTTAATGTTTGTTTCTTCCCTGCTAGAACAGTCATAAGTCAAAGGAAGGTATTTATTTAGATTATACTTGGTTTCTACTTCCTTCTGAATTCGATGTTAACTTTGTTTAACTAATTTCTAGACAGATTAATATTTGTTGTTGGCAATTTCAAACACATGGTTATTTCAGCCTTTCGAAATGTACTTCAGCCTAAATTAGCACATTTACCTGCTACATTTTACTATCATATACATTTTTTACAGGAAGAGCTGAATACTCCCCTTTTGTCACTTATTTCCATTTGTATGTACTTTCTTTAATTTGGGGGCAGTTTTGGAGGGGGATGTTATTTTGTTCAAAGACACACACAGAGATTTGTTAAATGTTCTTGTGATTTGGGATCACCTGGCAGTATCCTCATAGCACCGTGCTCTCACCTTATGTTACTCTATAAGCAGGAGATTGGGGGATCCTGGATGCTTGTGCAGGTAGCTGTAGACTAATATGCGGATATTTACTGGTTTAAATACAGCATTGGTCATGGATTATTTCCTGGAGTTAAAGATTGTGCAGACTCCATCTGGCCTTTCCCCAGAACATTAAACTGCCTGCCAGCACTGGCCATCTTACTGCAGCTATCAGTCTGGTGGTTCTTTCAGTATATAGCTTAGTAATACATGTAGAACATGCAAAATCACTGTGAAAGCACTGTCCCTCTAAAACTACCTGAAAGCCACCAAATTTGCCAGGGACCCTGCACCAATCACATTACATGGATTTGTGTTTTTTTAGGAGGAGGGGGGGCAGTAGGGAGGTGAGTTAGGAGTGTGGCAAGTGAGGTGTGAAGTCAGCCAAGTAGAATTTTTGATCACTTGCTTGACAGTGCAAGTGAAAGTTTTGATCCTGTGTTAAGCTCTGTTAAGCTACTTTCCCAGCAAACAGGAAGGAGCGAACTTCAGTTCCCCAAATCGTGTTTAATTTAGGAAGCAGTGTCACTTATCTCTCAATAATGTGTATGTTAGCTTTTTGGGTATGGCTGATTGGCAGTAGGCAAGACGAAAACCAGTTTTCTCTGTACATGCACAGGCATTCCTCCCCTTCCTCTCTCTTTGTGTGTGTGAATAAGACTAAGAGAGAAATGGGGAGAGGCTGCAGGCACGAGAAGATGGGAGGGGAGAGTTTGGAGGATGGAGTGCAGTCACACACACATACCAAATGAAAGGGCCAAAATAATAGTTTCTAGATGAGGATATATAAGTTTCTTGGCTTCCAACACTAAACAAAAGTAAGTAAGAGTTTTTAGAGAAAAATAAAGTAAAAAACAGAATGGGGGGAGGTGGTGGATGGGTATAATGGAGCTCAGGATTCTACAGTGTTTGGTATGAATAAGCATTGTAGGTAGAATCGGTGGTAAATTTCAGATATATTTTATGCTTACAAGAGCAAAGAGGAATAACACTTAAAAGGTGACATTTTCTTTCTTTTTTTTTTTTTACATTTGCAATGTAAGTTCCATGAGCTCATAAATTTATCTCCTAAGGCACATAATGGCCATATTAACTATTTGTCTTTTTTCACCCTTCTCATATCCTTTCTCTAACATTTTTGTATGGCTTGATTATTGTGATGTACAATTTGACTGATTCAACAAGTTGGATTAAGGGGGGTTTCATTTGCTGTGTGTAACATGCCACCCCACTGAAAAGATACTGCTGTTCTCCTGATTATATTTTTTTTAATGTTTGAAGTTTTCCAGCATTCTCTTTCTAACCTCCACCCCTCAGCCTCTCAGTGCCTCTCTGCCATTTTTTCTGTCTGCACCTCCGTCTTTTTCTTTCTGTGACACCTTACATGTGCGTGTGCATACATAGACTTAAAAGAATCTAGTCACCTACAAAAATCACATGAAAAGCAGTAACGCTACCTGAACTGAATTCATTACACCACCACCACCACGTCACCTGCGTTTCTGTATCTGTTACATTTACACGATATCCTGTTACAAGACTGTGCTGTGTAGCGTGAAGCCGTGAGAGATCAGGCAGGGGAAAGCTCGTCAAACCTTTACAAGAATGAAGAACCATTCAGGGTTTGATTGATCATGACATTTTAAATCTTTATGATAGCCATTTAAGTGCCTCCTCAGGCTGACATATACTGATGGGAGATGCTGTGATCCTGTTCATTTCACGTCTTAAGATCGTCATTATGGCATCCAAATGTTTGAACTTTCCTTCTTGGCTCTGAGTGGCAGGTTTAGTACTTTATTTTGCAGAAGCTTACGTCATCTCCTTCATTTTAATCTTTCAGTGTTTATGCTTGGGGTTAGGGTTAAGCTTGGAGCCCAGCTTCAGACTATGGTAGCTGTATAGAAATGCAGCTATTGAAACTGGAATTTGCAGAGCAATATTTGACTTGAGAGGATTTGTTTAACACACAACTGTTTATACTTCATGCAGCAGAGGATTTCTGCTCCAGATATGCTGCCTGTTTGAAAACAGTTGCACTGCAGTGGATATGTTATTGAAGCATTTCATCATCATGCGTTTAATAGTGGCATGGTTGTGGCATCTGTGAATTAAGATCTGGTTGGAGGTTGACCAACGCCACTTGTCATGTAACATGACTTTCTGGTGACATGAGGTCAACCACAGGCATCTCTTTTTCAGATGTTTCTCTGTGATAACACTGTATTTCTTTAATCTTTTGTTTGTTAAAAACACTGACACTTCTCATGGGTGTGAACTACCCGTCTGTGCTGAAGTTTTGAGATACTGGCGACTACTGTGGCTGGAATTAACAATGCAGTGCAAAAATTATAGATCTTTTATAGACCACATGCCAGGAAGGTGGCTGTAGATGCATGCCATGCTGATAGTACCTCAACGTATAGTTTCACATACCATGCACCTTTTTGTTGCCCGAGACAGAATAGCATCAGAGATATAATTCTGCACAGACTTTCATACAGCCTGGTGCCATAAAGATAGTGGATCTGCAAGGACAGCTGCCAGCATTGCTTGGTTGGTGTGCTGTGTGGCTTATATTTGGAGTCCATATCATGCTGGATGGATTGTGTTGTCTGCTGGCAGCATCGTGTTCATAGTGCAGTGCAACTTTTAGGAAGTCTGAACATCTTTTGATTCAAGCGCAAGAGAAAATAAACCAAGACTGGTAACCGGTGCCAGCAACCTGTGGGAAACATGTTTGGAGCTTTTGCCAGGAAGAGTCTGGAAATACCTTACATTTGGTTGTTTATCCAGCCTACATCAGCAAAGGATGATACCTGTGAAATATATCAGTACCAGCAGAAGATGTAGATGATTTGCCATCACTTGTGGTTTTTTGGCTCATTTGTTCCTCCTTACATCTCTTCCAAAACATCTGCTTCTGCTCCCTTCCATTTCCCCTAACTTTGCAGGGACTTCTCTTTTTCTAGTTTGTTTGCTTTGCCATTTGCTGATGATCAGTCACCTTGCTAGCTACTGTTTGCACAGCTCTGGGGGTGTCATTTCTGTTGGTAAATCATCAGTATAGTTCCCTCACAACTCCAGACCCTTTCTTCCTTCTGTATGTTTGACATTAGACCAGAGGAATTTGAAATCTAGTATCAGAATTTAAAGAGTACTTCTAATAAATTAAATATATTTCCCAATGTAACAGTATGGAATTTACAGTTTGAGATTTTTTTGCTTATTCTGGATTGGCCAGAACAATATTACTGCCCTATTTCCTCACTTCTTAATGCTGTGTAGAGAAGGCATCATTTATGTATGACCCTCAGAATTGTTGTATTCAATGTGAGGACCTCCAAAGTGTTCCCATATGACTTTCCTTCGAACAAGCCTGAGTGACAGAGAGTGTACTGACAGGTATGTTCTGTGCTTGTTATTGAACGGACTGGGGGAGCCTTTCAAGTTTGTCAGCATTCCAGCCCATTGAAGCCCCATGCACTTGCTTTCCTAGTTAGTGATGCTGTCCTTTGGATAGATGATGCTACTGGGAACACTTTTTCTGTTTTTTTTTGTTTGTTTGTTGTTTGTTTTGGTGACAGTAACCTCTGTTCCTGTGATAGATTCACTGTGACTTAGAATACTGTATTTTTGTGGGCTCTTCTCCCCTTCTTTGTGGAGATTTTCACTTTAAAAAATAATAGTTGACTGGCAGTCACATTACAAACCACACGTGGAAAAGAAATGGATGTTTCTGATGAAGTCTACTGCGATCTTACACCTTTACGCAAACCTGTGCGCCTTCTACGATTCAACTCTACACCAGAAACCTGGTCTTTTGTTTGGGTTAGTGTGTAGCTTGTTGGAGGATGGTTGTCTGATGGGTAGTCTCGCCCTCTGTCTTTATTTTGTTAGGTATTTGAGAGAGAGATAGAGAGTGTGTGCATGTGCGTTTGTGTGTAGACAGTCATCCATGCATGTGCAAACAATGAGAAGATTAAAAGGAGTTGTGAGTAGAGAAATGTACTAGTATTTTTCTCATGGTAACCACTTTTTTTGTTGGTTTTCTTTTCCTTCACAGTCACGCCCTAAGTTAGTAGATCCCATTGATTACGAAACGTTTGTGGTGAAGAACAAAGCTGTGCTGCACAATGATCCCCAACTGGACATGGTTAATTTCCCACATGATGATGTGGAACTGCCTGTAAGTCTGATTTTTGTGTTTGTTCAGTTGTTGTTGGTGATGAGTTTACTAGTGTACTTTTGATGTTTTATTTTTTATTCATGCCTAACTTTTTTCATCATAGTTTACTGTCACAGTCTGTGCAGAAGCCTTATTAAACTTATAAGTATATCCCCATATCTGTCTACAAGGTCACTAGACTTGGAATGAAACACTTCCTTTTAAATAAGTAAAACACTGTTATTGTGTTTTGGATCTATTTTCAGTTTACAATTTTATTATATTTCCTTAATTTTTGTGCAAATGCATCAAAGAAGTTCCGCAATATTGGAGGATCTGTCAACAAGCCAAAAAAAAAAAATCAGATAGATAGATTCAGCATCAGTAAAAAGCCAGATTCATTATAAATCTGTAGGCACATAGATCTTTCTCATAAATGCTGTTTAGAAGTAATAGAACAAGAAGATAATTTAAAAAAATAAAGCCTTGTATAAAAATATATATACCTGTATGTGAAAATCTATTGGTTTGTTATCACTAAATATATTCTTTTGAAATGTTTTATCATGATGAGGTTCCAATTTTTCTTTCTTTTTGAAATCGTTCTTTCAACCTGTTGATTTTTTTTTTCCACATTGTGTTAAGCCTCCAACACCAAAACGCAAATTACGGACAGTGTGTAGCACGGTTCCAGCTGCAGGCGAGAAGGAGGCCACCAGCCTCATGGTCCGGCAAGCAATACACACATACACAGATCGGTGTTACCTGATCCGCTTCAAGTACCAAGCGTATTCAGGAAGTTACCAACAACTGCCAAAGTAAGTAAAAGCTCAGGGGTAGGAAAAAACAGCTGTCTTTGCTTTTTCTGAGTTAGTGAAGGTAAAGTGTTCTGAATTATTATTTCTTCAGGTACCAGGTTCCCTTTCTCGCTCTCTCTTCCCTTCTCCCTCCTTCACTCCCTCCTCTCTTTCCCTTCTCTCCTTTCCTTTCCCATCCTTATGATGCTTAACTCCCCATTGCTTCTATGCCGCCTCCTTTTTCTGCTTGTTGCATATCTCTTCCACGCATCACATGCCTTTGCATGGGTCTCAGTTGACATGCAGAGTACGTTTATAACTTGAAGGTGTTCCTGTTGCTGTTGTTTTTCAGAACCCAGAAGGATCCCCTGCATGAACATGTGTTTGAGATTGATGCTGAAACAGAGGAGAAAGATGATGTAAGAGTTGTTAGCTGCAGGATAACGTACATGACTTGGTCAAGCTTCTTAAACACAGCAGTCTTGCTGTTCTCAGATTGTTAGATTGTATGTGACTCTGTTTGCCTGTGATATGAGTGTGATTCAGATATTTTCTTGCTGTGTCCCATTGTTACTGCAGCATTTTACGTGTTACTTTGACCTGATGCATAATGCAGCAGACTGGTAACACATGCTTCTCACTGATATAGAGGGGTGTGGGGTACAGATCCCCTGTCAGGCACATATACTTTCCCTGCAAGGGGCACATGTCTACAGGGATGGGTGTCCAGGGAAGGGCGTTTTTTTTTGACACTCCAGTTTCTTCCGCCTTTCTTTTCCTCATTACCCTTCATCACACCCCCTTCAGCCTTCGTCATGTAATAGCCTTCAGTGCTGATAAGAGGTCAAGTGTTAACCACACAACAACCATTTGTAGATTTATATTTGATATCTTAATACATTTTATGTTTGCAAATGTAATTTCTAGAGATCTCGATATGGAAAATGGTATTGTTGTGGATATTTTTTGCAGGATACCCTCACCAGAGGTTTTGTGACCAGTATCATTAAAAAGGGCTGGTTATCTAAAGGCCCAGACAGCAGTAAAGACAATGTCATCAGTTTTACAAGGGTGTGTTTACTACAGTGCATAATCTGGAATTATCATAGCTGTAAATTATTTAAAAAATTGAACAGAAAACAAAGGCACATGTTAATCTTACACTTTGGTCATTATTCATTATGGAAGTGATATTTGGTCTTACAGAAATGAGAAAAACTGCTTGAAGACACAGGGATCCACATTTTTACAGATTTTTCTGTAAACCCATCCTTATTGCATTAAGAACATGTAATCTGCAGAGAGCTATCTTTTTTGCTGTAAGACAAGAGGAAAATACTTCAGGAGATTATAATTATAAAGTCATTTTTAACTGAATATTTGTTGACAATGGAGAGCTCGTTATACCCTGGATTGCTGAAGAACTGTTAGTGGTTTGTGACTGTTGTCTTTTCTTTCTGTCTGTTGAGCAGCAGTTTAAGAAGAGGTTCTTCATGCTCAAACAGCAGTCGGACGGCACCTACACTCTGGAGATGTACAAAGACGACAAGAAATCAGATGCCAAGGGGGCATTCTTCCTGGACCTAGCGCAAGAAGTCGTTAGAGTGAGTGGAATTGGCTCTTTATGCAGATTGGTTTTCACTGGCTTAGAACATTAAATTTTGGCTGGTTTCTGATTTTTAAAAAATTCTTGTAGGTGTTAAAAGCTTTCTGATTGCAGTCTGTTCATTGGAATCAATTCATAGCTACTTTTGTCTGTTCATGACTATCTTTGTCTGTGTCTGCCATTGTTCATGGCTATCTTTGTTTGATCCTAGCTACTTTGTATATTCATAATAAACTATGTCTGTTCGTGGCTATCTTTAGCTGTTCATAGCTGCCTGATAGCTAGCTTTGTATCAACTGACCAGCTAGAAATAGGACATTTTTGAGTAAGCGTTACTGTTTCTATTGTTAGCAAGTTTGCAACTTAACTAAGCTGAAGAAAATCAGGTTAAGAGATTATTTGTGTGCATTTTCATATCCATCAGGTAGCCTAGAGAATGTTTATGAACCTAGAAGATAATATATTACTTAAGAGTTGTAGTCATTTGCTGAGAGAAGCAATAGTCTTCACATTGTTGAACCTTGAAGCATTGCAAATTTTAAACTTGCTGCCTTTTGTTCAGAGTAGAAATATGCTAGAATGGAATGTCTTCTGTTTCAGAACACAAAAAAGGGGAAGTTTTGCTTTGAAATTCGCATATCAGACAGATCGTGTTTGCTGGCAGCAGAAAATGAACAAGAAACCATAGACTGGATGAACACTCTGAACAAAGTCATCAATTCTGCAGACTCTTTGTCGCAGGCTTCAAGGGACAGCATTAAGGGTGAGAAGCTTTTGAATACATTCACAGTACTAAGCAAAGTGTCTTTGTATTCAAAGTAAAGTGTAAACTGTGTCTAACTCGTGTTGTCATACAGTTCTGCAACTGTAAGATGTCTGTGTATATGTGCAGTGTAATCCACAGCCTGCTGATTTTGATGAAAAAAAGTAATTTTGCTACACAGTTACTATGGGTATCCTAAATGTAGATTGCACAGCATATTAGGCAAGCAGTGTCTGTAAACATCCTCACCAGTACACTACATGCTAAGAATTAGATTGTTTAAAAGGCTGTGATGTGAAGAATTTGACTTCTTGTATAATTCCATCTCCGTTATGAAACTGTGCATGTTGTGTCAAACTGTAGCCTGAGACGCAAATATGCTCAAGACATCCTGCTGACCTATAGATGTTTAACCTATCTATAGGATGTCTGATTGCAACCATTTTTGCCTGATATGCAGAGATAACCCACTGTGCCAGATATTTCAGATTTGTTGGATAAATCACTTCAGCCAAAAGAAAAACAAGATGAATTGGGGTGGGGTATGGAAATCCTGGAAAGGTCATGGTCATCTAAAGACTAAAGTCACCCAAGATGGCTATGATCTTCACAGGGTTTCTGTACATGAACTTTTTCTGACTTCTTTACAACACAAACTCAACAAATCTGAAACAGTAAGAAACCCTGCACACAACCTCCTATGAGTTCCTGTTATTGTCCCTGTTAAAGTTGATAGGTCTCCCATTTTAAGGGCAGGGAGGAGGGTCCAGTGCATATCTTTAAAATCTTTGGTCAGATTCAAGTGTTTTTAGATAAACAGGATTTTGTCTTTGTCTTCTTCTGTGCAGAAGAGATTGTGTGTCCAGACAAAGCAGACCATATTAAAGAGAGGAGTATAGACCACCCTGTGATAAAGGTAACATTTCAAGATCTTTACACTTTTCTTTGTTTTCTTTATATCACCTTTTCAGAATTACTCTCTGGCTTCAAAATCTGGGAGTGGTAAAATATATCCTCTTAAGCAAAACTTTTGCCAAAAGTTTGCAAATTTCCCCAGGAATTTCTGTTTATGTAATCAGAATTTATTTTCTGGACTGACTTTCCAGTTTCTTTTTCTGTGTGCTTCGGGATTTCTTGAAGAAAAGACTTATTTTGGTGAGGGAATTTGTCAGGGTTTTTATTTATTTTTTTCTTTTAATTTTGGCCAAAAATTCATGGATACTGTCCAGCCTTGTAGGAGTCTGAGACAAAATATTTTTGACACTCCAAAAGCCATCCAAAGCACTTGTGTGTGTTCATTAGTTAATGAATGGTGGACAAGCCGACTCTCCTTGTTGAGTCTGAAGATGAAAACAATGAGGTTTAACCAACACCTTCCCCATGCTTATGGTTGAAAGCTAGTTAGGCATAAAGGCTGCGTGCATTACCAGACAGGGAGAACAGTTTCCAAACTTTTGGCTGTTTGGGGGCTCCCTCAGATTCACATCAATATTGTTATGTTTTCTTTGTTCATAATTGTGTCTTTGTGCCCTTAAAAGCCTTATGTCCTTTAGCACCAACACAGTGCAGTTGGCATTTGCTGTGGGGCTGCACTTGAAAGTGAGATGAGGTAGTGCCTCTTGCATTAGAAACCACTGGTGAAATTCACTGCATTTTTCTGCATTTTAAAATTGCTTTTCTCTCGTTTCATTTTAAGGTATAATGTAAAAATATTTTTGTAAATAGCATTGCCGTTTTCCAGGCCCAACTTGGAAGGCTTGGAAATAAAAGACTTAACATGGCTAAAATTAAATATAAGTATCTTTACTTTTTTTAAAATACTTGTTAGAAATTTTTTCTTACAAAAAATGAACTGAATTGTGCAATAAATGTACTAGGATCAGTATTTGTTTAAAAAAGAGACCATAATAGGTATTGGTGTAAGAAATGAAAAGACATTTTGTGAAAAATTCGCATATATATATATATATGATCCATAGAAAATAACAGCAAATTAAAGGCATTTCTTTTGGCATTCCTGTTAGGGTCTGGATTGACTGTTCATATATTCCAGGGTGAAAGTATAAACTGCTTGCATGTCTGTGCTTACGAGGAACAGGTGATAATTTTCGGTCTTAAAGAGTGCACTGCTTTTTGTTGTTGATTTTTGATGATTCTGAATAGTTACAGTTTCTTCAATAATATGTACAATATATTCTGTTCTCAAAAATATAAACAAAACCTTGCAGAATAGTTTATTATTTTAGATCTTCAATTAGCTTTATAATTCTTTGGATGTGCATGTGTGTTTGTGAGTGTACAGGCATGTGTGTTTAGTGGGAGGTCATGCACACAGCTGAATTATTATGCCCACATTTTTGACAGTACATATATGATAATTTGATTTTAGAAATAAATCCATTTTATAACGCAGAAGTCAACATTTAGCACTAATGTATTGTGTTACATTGACAGTTGATTTATGGTTTTGCGGATCAGTCAGTGAATATATCAAGATGAATGAAGGGCATACAATTTACATTTAGCTTATAATTAAACTTATGCCATGTGAGTAGGCTAATTCAAAATAATATACTAAGAGAAACATTTTAACCACACAGTATGTTAATAAATAGTATACTGTGCTTACACAACAAGCTTACACCATACTATAAACTGCATGCACACACATGCAAAGACTTTCAGACAATTTTAAAAATATTTTCTCCTTTTTTTTTAACTCTGGAAAAAAAACAAGATCCTTTGATTTGCATATGCTTATTTCTTATTATGTTTGTTGTCTGGTTGGGGTTTTTCATTTTAGTTTGTTTTTCCAAAATCTGTACATAAGCTAACAAAGTTTTGTTTTACCTTATATTTTGTAACAGTTGCTTATCAGAACATAAAAGTGCAGTTTATTCTCTAAATTTTAATACAGTATAGCACTAAGATGGAAGAAGCAAGTAGGGAGCAAAAAAGAAACTTTTCTTTACTGGTGCTTCTCTGAGGCAAAGCCCTGTTCCTTCTTTTAAAAATAGTTCTTAAAGTTAAAGCAACCCTGTACATTTTAATAAAAGATTCATAAATGTCGAATGTTAGTGTCTCATGTCACTTCTAATTTAAGGGATTGTTAATGTTGAATTCTGTCAACAAATCAAATGATAACGGAATTTGTGGCCCGTGTAATATTTTACATTCTTGCGTTGTTTGTTCAGCATTTTCGTTGTTTATTTTCTGAATAGTTACAGTTTTTTCAATAATATGTACAATATATTATGTTCTCAAAAATATAAACAAAACCTTGCAGAATAGTTTTAGATCTTACGAACAGACCATCCTAGCACTGTCAAAGGTCATAAACATTGGATTGTGCCTGTCACATTTTTTTTTTTGAGGTGGTTATCTAATTACCATCCTATGAGACTGTTCTAACCATGACAAAAGCCTTCAAATTATCTTTTATGCCTGTCAGATTGCAAGTAATATGGCATCATTGATTATTTTTGACAGTATTCTAGAGAAACGGATCTAACACTGTCCAAGGCCCGGCAAGAAAATAGGCAAAACCTCTTCTCAATTTATCCTGACATGAGAGTGAGTATTATAAAGAAGTCAATTTGGGGGGTTTTAAATAAAGTGTGCATCCTTGTGCATTAAAGTTTATGTGAGTCTGGATGCATGTGCATGTTTGTGTGCTTTCTCAGCCCAGATATATGAACCTGAGCATGTACATCTTTTCTTACCAACTCAGTTGTTAGTGGGGACAAACTGTTAATTTCTCTTGACATTTTTTGATACCTGCTGTGGCTGCAGGCAAGAAAGCTGCTAACTGGCTGATTAATTTTTTTTAATCTCAGAGAGTGGTACTTGAGGATGACTTCGATGAGGAAGAAGAAGGAGATGAAGTGGAAGTGTTCCCCAAACCTGCCGCAGAAAGATTTCTCCTTCGTCTTCTTTACTTGAAGACTGGCCTGCAGCTTTCATTGTCCGATGTTGGAGGCCCTCACAAAGAATGCAATGTGAGGAAATACACTTATTTCAATGTTCAAGATTCAAGATTCTAAACACTTTATCATCCTGAAATTCAGCTCAGCACCTTACAGCATATTATAACACAACAGGCATCGCAACAATATATATAACAAACAGCCATATATCACATCAGTGTTAAAACACATGACAAAATTTTAATGTAAAACCCATTAAATTGTACATCACCTACACAAATCATAAAGACATTCAGCCAGCACTGGCCTACCCACCACATCTTTCTCTCTCTACTTTCCCTCTGTCTTCCTTCTGTATGTTTCGAATCTTGAATGTTAGGATGGCTGAAACAATCAGGAACTCTGCTTTATAATAAAATAATTCAAACTTGTTCAGTCTTTTGTAGACAAGTCTTTGCCACGACGTCATTAGGGAACGTAAGACACTAGCGATCCTAGATTTCTCCAGGTTTTCGAAAGAACACCTCACTTTGCTTTCAAGATAGATCACTCCTGGAATGCCTTTTTCATTTTATTTTTTTATCTTGTTAGGAAGCATGGTTTCTCCTAATTTATTTTTATATGTTTATCATTTAGTTGGCTTTATACATTGTTTTAGTAAACTATGATTATCATTTTTAAGGTTTTCAGTTTATTTTCAAGCATTTGCGAATCCATTCTAAACATTTATATTATGGTCTCATCAACAGCCGGAACCATTTTTCGTCACATTTGCCATTTATGATGCAAAAGAAGGGAAAAAGATCTCTGAAGATTTTCATGTGGACCCTAATGAACCAGAAATCAAGGCCATGATACCTCCAGAGGTCATGAATGTGTACAACAAATCGTTTGCTAATGACAGTAGAGACAGTCATGCTGACATAAATGGCTTAAAGATGGAGTGGATGTCAACAGCAGAGCGACAGGTGAACTTTTACACCTTTTTCATGACTGGCAATACCAGTGTATGCATGCCTGCGTGCTTGTATGTGCATGTGTGGAAATCCACACATATAATGTGAATGAGTGTGTGCCTGCGCACTTTGCTAGCTTGTACATGTGCATTTGTGAATGTTCTTTTTTTTGGTAAGATGCGATAAAATCTGAGGGCATAAACTTATTTTCATTTTTTAGGATTTGACTGGAATTACGTGGCATTTCCTCAGTTTTAGTTTTGGGTTTCTCTTTTAAAAATTTTCAAACGAGAAACTATAAAATTGTCTTTGTTACTGGTGGTGCAGCTACAAAAGTGTTCTGTAAACTGCAGTACAGCCTATACACAAGTATTTAACCAACTCTTCCATTTTTATAAGTGTTCCTGTTTACAACACCACCCTAGCACCCCCCCACCCCCACCCAACTATGGTAGAAGATAATAATGACAGATTGACAAAAACAATAAAAGTGTTAATGAATTTTTACATTTGGTTATTTGGTGATGCTTTTGCAAAGAAGTTTCCTTTTTTGCTTCCCATCATGCAAATCTCTACCATGAAACTGTGACCTGCTTGAATTTCTCTTTGCAGGGTGTTTTCTCGGTCGCTCGAAGGCACTCTGAGATATTCCTTGTAGCAAGAGTGGAGAAGGTTTTGCAGGGATCGCTGTCTCAGTGTCTGGAATCTTATCTCAAAGGTCAGGATCGCAGGCAAGCCCTCAAAGTTCACATGGCAATGAAACAATATTGTTCAGCCATTGGCCATTGCCGCATGCCTTTTGCTTGGTCAGCCAAGTGAGTGCCTTTTTTCTCCTTTTTTTCTTTTTATTATATACTGTGTCTTATCCTTTGTTTGTTACAGCTTTTATCTACATATTCAGCCATCCTGTTCTTTTCTCGTTTGTTTTTCATTCACTTGCCCACACATTCATCTCCTCCACACTCTCCTGTTATATTTTTAGGTCACTCTGCAGTTTGTTTTATGGAATAATATCCAATAAAGGAGAATAACCTTACTTTTATTGTGCACAATTATGCCTTTTCACTTATTTACTAGGAGCGTATAACTGCTAATTATTGTGAACTGTTTCTGGGACTTTCCCCCACCACCATTTTTGTTTACAAGGCCTCTTGCTGCTACTGTGGTTGGAGCATCTGACATGCCACTGTTTCGTTATGATGGCACCAAGTATTGTGACGAGGAAATTATTAAACAGCTCCAAGATTTTAAAAAGTAAGTCAATTTGGTTATCTGAAAGTTTTTTGGTGTATTGCAAATCAAAACCTCTCCTGTGTTTTGTGTAACGTTTCATGGTGGTTTCCATCATCCAAAAATCTCTGATTTTTTCTTGCATAGAATGAAGTATATGTAAAAAGATTTTTTGTGGATACATTCAGTAAACACTATCCAGCTTATTGGAATGTTGACTTGAGATGTTTATTTTACCTGCTGATGCAGACCAGAAAAATCAGGAAAATTTCAAACAGTACCTGGGTGCCTGCGGATACAGTTTGAGCAACTTCATGCGGATGAGACAAAAGAAAGTATGTGTAGTGCATAACAGTACATTTTGCTTCTCTCACTGCATGGCATACCATATAGAATAAAATAGGTTGTGTTGCGAGTTATAGACTGACCCTACTGACACCTTCACAGCAGACAGTGCTTTTGCCCATACGACCTCTATTTTGTTACTGGGTTTTGTGTATGCAGATTTGCTCCTAGGTCACTCTTTTGTGATGTGAACACATTTGGTCCCGAAAATTGTAGACAGTGTGCCATGCAGTCCCATCAGTTTTATTCATTTAACATTTAATTTGTATTACCTGCACATGTTATGTATAAGTGCTCACATCTCATTACATCTTGGTCTCCAGGAGATTCTATTTTATCGAGTCATTTATTTGATTGTGTCTTTATCTGCCACCCAATCTTAAGTCTTGGCTGCGTTGCCATATAACTTTAAATATTCTGTGGAAATCATTTCTAGGATAAAGCTTAGCCATGGCATATGGCAAGCCTGATTATTATTGCAAAGTAGGGTTGGATGTTCAGGGTAGTAAATCTTGTTTGTTTGTTTGTTTGTAGCCTTTTGGATGAGAAAACAAGTTTTTAACAGCTCACTTCTTTTCTCTTTAGAAATTATTCCAGAATTATAGCATTGTCGTGACATGTTTTCAGTGCTGTCCAGGTTGGGTGGGTTCTCAGGCTTTCAATAAAAAAATAACAGCTTAAAGTCATCACGTGCTAGTGTATTTTGAAGAAAAATGTTTTTATTCAAAGGCAAAATCATATTTTATCAGATGGCATTAAGATTTCTTTTCTTTCTCTTATAGACACCCTCACATCCTCAATGGTTCCAGTCAAACCATTTATGGATCCACCTGGATGTGAATTATCAGTAGAAGTAGAAGAGTTTGTGTCTGAGAAAGCTTCATTGTGTTCCACCTTTGACTATTACCTCAACAACCTTTATGTCTACCCACTGTCCCTGAAATATGACAATCAAAAATTATTCCCCAAGGTTTGTCCATAAAGTTTCTTTCCTTTGTTGTTTATCTTCTCTTGGACTACTAGTATGTTGTTCATTTATTATGTTTTAGGGTGATATTTATGCAGTACAACACTAATCACTTTTTATTGAAATGCTCTTGTCTTAATAAATACAGTAAAACCTCCCATATAAGAGCTTCTCATATACGATCTCTTCCGGCATACGACCCAAATTTTTTTACGGAGACCATTTACTTTATAAATGATCTCCCATTTACGACTCCCCCCTTAACCCGACCACCAACCGACGAAAGTGGCTGGTTTTGCACAGCGTATGACTTTCCCTGGTCGAGCAGAAAAAGGTTAGCAGACTTCTTTTTGCAAAGATGTTTACTGAGAAACGCGAAGTGTCAGCCCCAAATTCCCTGAGAAGCATGACAGAACTGTTTCAAATCTAGAAAAGACATTGAAAGTGCTCCTAACAAAGAAGCAACAAAGGGAAGTCGGCAGTAAATATTGCATCTGACATCCATTTACGACTTTATGCCTAACGGAGTGATGGAAGTGACCAGTTTTGCACAATATGCGATTTGTGTGTCTTTTTGACATTTAACAGAAGAACAAATAGTTGATATCACAGATGCTGTCATAGTTCATTCCTGAAAGTCTGTCTTATTCTATGTGTAAGCCTTTGCCTGGGCTGATTCGCCGCATTCACTAGTCACAAGGTCAGGTAGACAGTTACATCTTGTTAACACTTTGTAGCCTAGCGAAACCTAAGTTAACCACAGGTGTCCAGACTTCATGTCTTTCACCTGTCGCTGCTGGCCTGCTGGAATCGGGTATGGCTTCTTTGTTGTGAGAAAGGTGACGTGACACAGCTTACGTCAGTCTCGGAGATCTGTGATCTACAGCATCACTCAGCTCACAATTTGATTATTTTGTTATATTATAAAATTTTGATTTCTTTAATTGGCAATACCGGAAAAAGAAAGTTTTATTAATGATGTTTGGTAGGATGAAACTAGATATGATAAGATAAATTAAGTCTGACGTATGATAAAACTACATGTTTAGTAATTGAGATGCGAAAAAATATTTTCACATGTAGTTCAGTGGTAAATAAAAACAATTTCAAAACACATGTTGCAGTTGGCTGCATAACATACATGCATATGTGTTTCTCAACCCATCCATCATGGTACATGTACCTACATGTTGTACTAACGGTTCAGTGCAACTAGTCCTCCCTATACGACCCGTCCATCATAAGACCTGATTTTGGCTGGGTTTTTTTTTCAAAGTCGTATATTGGAGGTTTTACTGTAACTATTGGCTGTATACCAAATATCATGAAGAAAGGAACCTAGGCCATTGTTTAGGGTCTATTATCATGGAGGCACAACATTTTAGAGAGGGTCCCTTTCTATGTCAAGTCATCCAGCTACTGCTGTACTTTTAATTGAATTAGTTATTATTGTAAGACATAACTAAAGGGGGATATAGTTGACCATTGAAAGCTGAGTGGAGAGATGTTCATGACAAGCAAGCCTCTGACACAATTTGTGTACAGATGAGAAATACTCATTCTGGATGAAGTAAGTAGCTAGTTCCACTGTCTGACCTGCTTGTCTAAAGCAATTGGAGAGAATTCGAAAAGTAAAATTGAGAGTCCCACGAGGCACTTTGCTAAAGATTGTCTCCAAACTACGTTCTCCAACAAGACCATGTCTTGCCTGTAGGCTGCAGACATCGGTTATTTATCAATGTCATCTGTTGGCTGTAGCTTTCAGTTTCTAGTAGTTTGTATTTGTATTTAACAGGCCCGTAATATTGCATGCTGTGTTGAGCTGAGGGAATCGGATGATGAAAGAGCTGTGCCATTGAAGGTGAGAAACTGGGTCCTACTATGTCACCATATACGTGCAAGTCTATCTCAGTAAATATTCTGTAATGAAAACGATAAGATAATCTGAATGAATGTGCTTATGAATGAATGAACAGGGGAAGCTGACTAAGCCACTATAAAGTAAACATAGTTTTCAGATTATGCTCCTTATATCAGCACAGTGCTTCGATTGTTGGCCAATGTGTGAAGATGGTCATCTGAGTTGTCTTCCTTTCAGCGCATATATGGCCGCCCTTCAGTGTCTTTGTTTACTGCTGTTGCCAACACCACTGTGACTCACCACAGCACAACACCATTGTTCATGGATGAGGTAATTAGTGAACCCAGAACCCATTGTGTGTAAAACGCTGCGTTGAAAATGTATCCAAATGAAAGCAGCAAAATGGCATTTGCAATTTCCTTGCTAATTCCTAAACAGTATTGGATGGTCTCTCGAGCACAGTTTGGAAGAAGTCGTGTATTGTGTGGTCTAAGGGAAAGAACTTGATAGAAAAATGATTCTGCTATAAGAAAACACAAGTTACATCCCTTGCCGACGAACTCTTGGTTTAAAAATTTGTAAAAAGTCTCTGCAACACCGCATGCAATATGAAGGCCACAGTAGCAAATGTCTTCTGCAGTGGCGCGCGCAGTAAGATGGCATGTTATTTGCTACAAATTCAAATGCAGAAGAAGCTCTCCCTTATTGACATATTCATACATTCATTTATTTACAACACATTATGTGGGAGCTTCTTGATCTCAGGTGAAGATGTCACTGCCAGTACAGCTCCACGAACGACACCACCTCTTCTTCCGGTTTTACCACGTCAGCTGCGAGGGCTCTAAAAGTGGTAGCCGCCATTCATCTTCCTCAGTCAAGAAGAAGGACACCATTGAGACACCCATTGGATGTTCCTGGATGCCAGTCTTGCAGGATGGAAGGTCAGGTCAAAACATTTGATGTGATTTTAAACAGTTAATGTCTGCTCACTGGGTTTTTTTTTTATCACAGACTGACAAATTTACCTTCTTTATTATTCTTTAAATAAGAAATGTTTTCCCTCGGTATTCATTGAATATAACAGCATAGTTTTCTCATTAAAATATCTGCTCACACCTTTTGTTGATGTATGCTGTTGCAGGGTAGTGGTTGGGGAGCGGGCTATCCCAATGGCTTGCAACGCCCCATCTGGCTATCTTGCTTATGATACTCTGGGCCCTGCCAAGGGGGTGAGTACATGCAGCATTGCACAGTTGGAATTTTCAACCTAGGCGGCTCTTGGGTCCTGGCCAGTAAGCCATGGTCACTTGCTGCAATTCAGGAATCTGTTATAAGCTCTAGGATAGACATAGCCTTGACTTTAAGTTCTAGGTTAGCTCCAGGATAGATGGACTTCAAGCCCTAAGAGACATAGCCTGGACTTTAAGCTCTACAACAGAAATGAAGAGCATGGGCCTTAAGCTCTAGGATAGACAAAGCCTTGACTTTAAGTTCTAAGATACATGTAGTCTCAACTTTGTTCTACTTCTACGTTAGACATACCCTTGACTATAACCTCTAGGCTACACGTTTCTTCAACTTTTGAATACTGGCGTTGGAACTAGTTACTGATGAAACTTTATAATTTTTTTAAATCCTAAAGTCAGTTTTAGTATTTTGAGATGTGTTATCGTAAGTTGTATTAACCACATTTGGAAATGTTTATCGCGGAATCCTTATCATCATCAGAATTATTTAGATTTTTTTATCCTTCCTGCTTGCAGACAGCTGGAATGGAGGTCAAATGGGTGGAAGGAGGGCGCCCTTTGTTCAGGGTTCATCTTCAGTTGGTATCCACTGTCTACACACAGGTAACATTAGCAGGATTTCTTCCTGAGAGGGGAGTGTGTGTGTGTGTGGGCATGGCCGTGCACACGTGCCCATTCTTATGCACATGTGCTTTTGTCTGTACATATTTATATGACTGCAGTATATTCTGACAGATAAGCATCTATACTTGTGTGTGACTGCGTGTCAGAGAAATGTTGACAAACCTACATTCTTGCATCGTCTGTGACAAATCTCCATCGTAGCAGCAGTTTAGTGGCACCAGGTTATCCACACCCTACGGAAAGGAACTAAGACTTTCCTTCTTTTAAAAAATGGATACATAATAATTAATGCAAACAGTATGCGAAGGATTGTCTTTCAGAATTATTCCCAAAACATTTTAGGGCTTTGGTTCTCACTTCACCAACTGAGTTGAAATAGGAAGAGGTCAGTTCTTGAATAGGAAAGCATGATGCTAGATTCTTGGCTATGCAGTATAAATATATATATGTGTGTGTGTTTATGTGTGTATATATATATGTATGTGTGTGTGTGTGTGTATCTAATTATTTTTGTTGTTTTTAAATAGCTGCTGTTAATTTTGGGGGTTTATTTCTTGCTTTCAGGACCAGCACCTGCACAACTTCTTTAAGCAGTGTGAGATGCTTGAGCAGAATCCATCCCTTACTATGGACATGAACAGCATCAACAAAATCAAGGTCTGCACTACACAGGGCTTTTTATGTTGTGGAATAGTGTTCCATGGGTACAATTCTTCTGTCTGGGTGATGGAAAGCAGTCTCTTAAAAATATCACCTGACTGTTGAAAATTGGTTCGTTTTTTTTAACTTGTTAAATTGGTAGTCTTTGAATTGTGAATTTTTTTGTGGGGAGGAGAGGGTTTGGGGGGGGGGAGACTCTTGACAGGCAGCACACAGAAGGAATTAGAGCAAAAGATTTTGTGATCCTTGATGTGTTTGCAAATTTCTTTCTTTTGATTATTAGCTGATAAATAAGCACACTTAAGAACCCATATGGAAAGATTTTGGACATTTGGGCAAATCTGAGATGCCTCCCCACCCCCACCCCATTTTTTAAAATGGCTTTTGACAGATTGTATACATGACAAGTGCAAGGTTTTCTTTTTTTCATTTTTTTTTATTTATTTTGACTTTTGCAGTTGTACCTATGGTTTTCTCTAGAGGTCTTCTTTTCAGTCCCTTATATTTTTCCATGATTTGTTTCTTAGCTGGGGACAAAATCAGTCATGGTACTAAATTTTCTCACATTATAGATGGGGGGACAACCCAAAGACGTGTGTATTTATGTGTGCATGGGTGGGTGGGTGGTGGTGGTGGTGTGTGTGCGTGCGTGCGTGCGCACAAACACACCCATACACCTGTGTGTGTGTGTGTGTGTAACAGGGATGAGCGGTAGCGGGTTTAGTTACTTATTGTTTAGTTACTTATGGCTCTCTCATCCTTCCACTCTGGACACAGCAAGAAGGCGTCCTCACATCTACATGTCCTTTATTTCCTCTCACGTCACTATGAGAGCACAGCTACTAAATCCTTGCTTGAGTGACTAACTCGAAGCTCTCAGTCTGAATGAATTCCCCATGATCTCTCCAGGTTCGCAATCTTAACTGAACTAAATGTCTACTTTTCCTCTGCTCTTTTAACCACACTCCTCGTACATTGTCGCTGACCTTTCACCCTCGCCTCTCGCTGAGATGCTCAGTCTGCTCGGCCCTACCACCCTTCTCTCTCTAAGTGGCCCTACCCTTCCCTAGCCACCTTGGGTCAGGGACTGGGAAGACACAGATACCCTTTGTTTCACTCTTAAGTAACAGACGACCAGTAAGGTGCATGATGCAACTTTCCACACTATGCCGGCTATGAGAGTTCAAGGGTCGACTGGGTGGGCGCCTGGGGGTTATGTAATCACCACCCGGCTACAGTGTAATTTCATTAAATGAAGACAGCTATTTATACATTCCTGCTTGACTGTGGACAGTCCTTGCTGGCAGTAGACGCTGCTGTCTACGTCCAGTTCCTGCCGACATTGCTTAACCAGTTGTTTCTGCTGCTGACAAGCACCGTCAGTGAGGATGTTGCCATCAACATTGCCCGGTAAACACATGACCTCAACATCAATGTTATCAAGACAGACGGCACACATTTCATTATGTAATTAAGAGGCTTGTCATTTGATTCTTTGAGAGAAAGAGATCCCAGGTCTGTACAAATCACAGTTATCACACAAAGCATCTCTGTTTTTGTTTATGGAGTTTTGTTGTTTTACATCAACTTTGAGATACTTAAAATGATTTTGATTATGATAGGGCCCTGATACACATTGTAGCAGAAGTGCATGATGCCGATAAGAGTGAAGCAGCAGACAAGTATGTGAAGGTAAGTCTGTGGAGGACCATGCATGGATTGGGCTGCTTTCTTGATTCTCATAGATGAAAACCTGTTTGTAGAATCTTGTTAAGAAATTTACATTTGTTAGCTGACATTCATTGGTTTACCCAAATGTTCTTTGTCCCTGATCACAAAATTATATGCCAGCTGTAGTATAAAAGACAACATGAATTTTCTACTACATAGGAGAAACTGTTATTTTGTTGGAAATCCTTATTTAAGGAGCAGTGCCATATGTTTGTTTGTACAGTTCGTCTTCCGGCCACCATCTGTGGCCAAAGGGACCAACCAGAGCACAGTTCACGAAGAGCTTGCCAAGCAGTTGACAAATGTTCTCCGGCCAGCTCAGACCGATCCAACACTCGTGCTCCGGTTTATGCGACACTCAGCTTTCTTTTTTGATGTTCTTCTGAAGAGCATGACTCTATTCCTGATAGACAGTGAACGCATCAAGGTCAGCGATACAACAAAGAACAATTGAAACATGTTGGCATGAGAGATTATGAGGTTTAGATAAGAATTAAAATTGCACTATCACAAACAGTAATCCAGCAATATACCCTCTGCATTTTTCAAATGCCCATATTGTAAAAATAGTGAAAAACTGAACTATATTTGTATTCATCTGTCCCAGATTTCTGTCGGCTTTGTATTCCTGAAAAACACTACCAAACCCTTTCCCATTCTGTTTTATTGGTGCTGTTTGCAACAACTGTTGAAAATCAACATGGAATCTTAGTTTGTTTCTTTATCAAGCCATACAGTGTAAAGAGGCTACGTGGTTGTTTTCTAACGGCACCTGGCTTTATACTGCTGTAGTTGTAGGAATTTATTTAACAATTAGTGTTGAATAAAATAGCCGAGATAACTATTGCTTACTTATCACCGTTCCTTTGCGCTGTGCATTTAAATCCCATATCCTGCCATCACTTAATCTGTTATTAGCTTGAGCATTCCCAAGTGAAGAAATTGTCATAGTAAGGAGAACACAGTCAAGAAGTCAAGAATTTTTTTGTGTCTTTTGTTTGCAGATGCCGCGCAATGAGCGATTTTCATCCGACTGCCAGTTCCGGTTACAGGGTCTTCTGCATGCCATCATGCTGCACATTATCCAGAAGTGCAGGGAGAACCCCAGTGAAGCCAAAGTAGCCAACCACAACCTGGCAAATTTTGTCAAGGTATTTGCAAGATCAGAGACCTAAGTTTCTCATGCTGTAGTTGCTCTTTGCAAAATAAGCTATTAGTTACAGTTTAGATGGAGCACTTTTTGACATTTCTTTCCAGGACTTGGATTCAATGTTGTCCTTATGTCTATCGCGGTCATTCTGAACCCACGCTTCCAGTTCACTTTCTCACCCCTCCCTATCTCCCTCCCTCCCTTCCTTCTGTTGATTTTTTGAAAAATGTGTTGCAGAGCTGCTTCACACTGATGGACAGAGGCTATGTATTCAGAGTGGTCTCAAAGTATATAGAGAATTTTGCACCAGGAGATGCCAAGGTAACATTTGAACTATTGTGCTTTTTGTTGAACGGTACATATAGTGTTAGTGGTTTCACTATTTGCATGAATCTGTTTTTAAAACATATAAAGCAGTCACTCATCTCCTCCCCCCACCCACCTCCACCCCCATTCGCCCATCATGCCTCTCCCATACCCCTCCTCTCTGCCTGTGCCTGCCCCTCATCCCTAGAAAAGTAAGGGATCTGTTTGTGAGTGCTCTTCAGTGCTTGCAGGAGGTTTGATGTTGCCTCTTTGTCTGACCGCCTTGGTGGTCTGACAAGGCATCTGTGACTGGGGTGGAAGGTTGGTGGTTTGTGCCCAGCTGAATAATACCTAAGACTTAAAAATTTGCAGCCTACTAGCTGCTCTGCTAGGAGTAGGCAACAGCACACAGCACTAGGACTGGTTGGCCTGGTGTTGGTATAATGTGACTGGGTGGGACTGAACCCTGTGTTGCAACAGCAGTCCCAGGGTGGCAGCTCGTCAGCTTGTCTCAATCAACATTATTTCTTTTTCTCTCTTTGTGACTGTTTTTTTATTCCTTTGCTTTAATAGAAAGATGTAGCTGTGATAATATTGATTTTAGGTTTGAGCTGCTATTGGTTTCCATATCAACACAAAATACTCCTGTTCCCCAGGCTCTGCATGACTTGAAGATTGAGTTCCTTCGCATCGTCTGTAATCATGAGCACTACATCCCATTGTCACTGCCACTTATGCGGAGAGGAATGATCAAGACCTTCAAAGGTAAATTACCTGTTTGTGTGTTTTCCCTTCTCTAAAGTGATGGTAGTTGAGCATGTTATAATCACAACCTCTCAAGCTACAAAAAACTCAGAATGTTGAACTTGTTCCTTGGTTTTAACAAGGAATAACTCATGCCAGCCAAAACCAAATTGAATGTTTCACATTGAAAGGGGTTTTTCTGTGTACTAAATAATAAACTCCTATTTTTACTTTGAAATGATTTGGCCTGTTATGGACCAAACCAGAGATTAAAAAAAAGATTTTCACAGTCTCTAAATTTTTAGTATCATTCGGATGGTCATTTGACTAAATTTGCACCAGATTATTCTTTTCTGACAATGGTTTCATCAAATTGTTTTAATTCCATCCAGTTCCTTCTTTTTGGCTTTCCAACATTAGGCTATGTTCTGATTACAAAGACAGTTTTACACACTCATAATTGCTTATGTGCTGTTTGTCAATATCGCTAGCAAAGCCCCGCTTCTATATTTCTTTCCTGTCAGTGTCATTTTCTTTCACTTTCTTATCTGCCAACCTCTGGGTATGACAAAAAACTTGTTTATATAAAATACTTATTTATTTTCGGTAACTGATGTTACGGTAAGCATGTGCATGATATAAATATTTCATACCACCCAGTCTCTATGGTTCTGCTTAAAAAATATAGAATTGGATAACTTGTATTTTTTTAAGAACAAGTGCTATGTAGAAATTAATTTGTATTTAGCTGTATTAACTAAACTTGGACATACAGCAACAAAGCATTTGAAACAGTCATTCAAGCAATATAATATAAATGCCAAAATATGATACATGGACTGTAGTTTTATAACTTTTTTTATAAATTTTTAAACATTTTAGTGAGAATTGAGTCCTAAAACAAAACAGTTGCAGACTGATTGTACATCTCTATATAGACTCGGATTGAGGAAAGTATGTCAGTAAAGATATTTGTAACTCATAATGTGTTAAAGTCTTCTCTAAAACATTATTTATAATCTGCATATGTAAAGTGTGCATGAGTGCGTTTGGATATACACTGTACAAGAGTGTGCATACAGGTGGATGTGCTGCTGGTATGCACATTGTTTTAGGGAGTGAATGAGTGCAAGTCAGAGAGCTTGTGACTGAAAAGAGACATGTCTGTTTAGTTCACATAACTATATGTGACTTTACGTTTCTGTGTTTTCTGTTATAAAACATTGGTGCGAATAACATGTCAACATCGTTGGTGTTATCAACAGACATCAAGGTGGAAGGTAATGACTGTAAACTGTGCATGTTTGTACATTTGGAATCCAACAACTACACACCCTTGCATCTTTGATGTCAGCATTATCTAATGGGTTTCTGTCCATTTACTTCTATGGCTTTTATATATACCATTTGCTGCATCCCATCTGTGACTTTGCATCTTTTAAATATGCTTAAGATCTTTTCAAGAATACTGTAGAGAACCTGCTATAGGTTTGAGTTTTTACCTTCTGTAAATACTGCACGGGCGTTGCCATCTTTTAGTGCTGTACTTCTGTATGCTTTTACACCTTCTGTGCTTTTAAGAATCTGTAATAATGGCGACAGAGGTGGAATGTTATCCCAATATTTAAGCATAAGACTGCTGTGGGGTAGGGGAGATGGGTCTGTGGTGAATGTCCTTTCATTGTAGTTTTGACTAATTGTTTATTTCTCACTACGTGCTTGAATGAGATGTTGTTTCCCTTTGTGCCAGGACATTTGTCTTGGTCAGATCAGCAGCTGGATTGTGTTTCCTTTTGTTAATGTCCTTTGCTTCAAAAGATTTCCCAAGTACCACAGAAAACCAACCAGATAATTTGCTTTGGCTTGGTTTGTCTCAATGGATTTTATGAACTATACTTTTTTATATAAAAAAACTTAAATCATTCATGTTGTTAAATTTTTCAAATACATGTTTTAAAAAATAGAGAACACTTGAACAAACCCCTGCATATCTATTATTATTATTGCATTTAGGAAATGAAACTTTGGATTTCGATTTTGTTCCATTTATTTATTAGTTGGTGTAATAATTTTTGGTGCAATGATAAAAGAAAATACGTGCTTCGTTGAAAATGATGTATAGTAGCTAGTCCATTTAGCTGGCAAGCTGGCATTGTACTGAGAATTTGAAATTGAATGTGAGATTGAACAGCACTTAACACAGAAAACCTTGCTTACAAAGTCTCACAGCGAGATAGCTTTTTGGAAGCTATTCCAGTGTGCTCTGCTTGAATATTACTTCATGAGTCCTAAAATACAATGGCATCATGTTAACAGTTGTGAAATTTCATTTTCAAAATGCCATAAGAAGAAAAATCAGCTTGTATAAAATAAACTGGTGTGATGTTCTTTATATTTATATGACCATTATGTTAAATTTGAAATTGGTGCCATACACTTGGAGCTGTTTATAAATATATGTTGCTGTCATTAGGAAAAATGTTTCGTTGCTTTACATTTCCAATAAGGAGTGTCAGTTTGGGTTTAGATGTATGTTTTGGATGTGCAAATGCATGTGTGTGTGTGTGTGTGCATGTGTGTGCATGCATGTGCACACGTGCATCCATGTGCATGAATCTGTACATTATTGTGGTGGCCATATACAGTTTCCAATAATGAAATACTTATGCCATTTTCAGATATAAAGCATGACTTCACCTTGTCAGAAGAGTTCCGAAGGAACCATTACCTCACGGGTCTTCTCCTCCATGAGCTACAGATGTGCATGAACACAACCAGAGAGATTCGTCGAAGTGCCATTACCGTTCTCAGAAACCAGCTGGCCAAACATTCTTTTGATGACCGCTATGCCTCAAAGGTCTGTACAATAAATTACTTTGTATTAAGACAAGAAAGTATAGTCTTTTAATTTTTTCTGCAAGGACTCTGGGGTGGATTGGGGTGGGGGCCGATTAGGATTTTTATACACAACCTCTTGGGAATCTTGGGAATATTATTTGTTTTGGAAGTGGAAGACTGTAAATTTACTGAACAAACTGCATATTTTCAGCCTTTTCAGAGTTCAATTCAAATATGGATGAAAAAGTAGAAAAGAATTTGGATTTGTCCACTTTTTCACTTGGTTAATAAAGGAATGTCTCATGGTGTTATAGTCACAGCAAGGCCGCATTGCCGCCTTATACCTGCCTTTGATCAGAATCCTGCTGGACTTTAAGCATCATCTGTTCCGCGATGGACATGGTAGCCACAGAGCTGCCACACCCATCCCCACTCCCACGCAGAACGGAGATGCCACGCCGGCCAGGGCAGATTCACAGGCTCAGCTACCACCACCCATGGGCCAACCCACACCAGAGTCAAAGAGAAGGGAGAGGGCGGTGTTAGAAATGATCGCTGGAAATGGTCAGTTGGTGCTTGAAGCCTGGTTTGTTTGAAACTGTCAAGAGTGCAGGTGTGTGTGAGTGTGGAGGGGATGGATGGGTTTAGAGGAAATGGATTTTGAAAGGGAATGGCAATGAGATAGGGGCAAATCTTGGCCATTATAGTGGCTGGTGCTATTATTTTGGGAAAATACCAACAAATTTTGTGGAAAAAAAAAGTGCAGACATAACGAAGGTTTAACAACTGCATGCATATAACTATAGTTGGGTAGTAGATAAGGTATGAAGGAAACGATGAATATGTGTAAGTATGTGACATGTAGTCATGCATGCTTACATATCTGTATAAGTAAATAGACTGGAATGTGTGCATGTATCGAGCACACCCACTTTGTTTTATGGCAGACCAAACTAGTTGGCTACAGAAAGGACAAGTGCATCATGGAAATATATGTATACATATGATTGATCACCCTAACAGATTTTAGTTGCTTTATTTTTTTTATTTTATTTTTTTTTACAGTGCCTGTACCACATTCAGCAGCAGAAATTGTTTCAAAAGCTTTAGATAACAAAGGTTCTAACTCATCTCTAACAAGCTCCACATCCTCGGAGAAAGGGGATAAAGATGCCAAACTGAAGACTCCGAAGTGAGTTGTCACTTGTGATGGTTGCTTAAACCTCTGCAATTAGTCTCCGCTTGTGTGTCATTTGATGCAGACGGTTACTGTCAGGACCCCCCGCACCCCCCACCCCAGCTGCCTCACCAGCCTTTGGTGAACAGGTTTTGACCCTAGGTCTGCGTGCAGAAAACCTGGTGAGGCAGTTTGCCATGTTGGCCTTTTATTGGGCATTGTGGTGGGCAGGGGTTGACTGGTGGGAGATGTTTTGTTTTGGAAGGAGACAATCTGGCCAATGTGTTGGATGGTGCAAGATGATGGTTAGGGTATTGGAATTCATCAGTGTACTTTTTAAAACACCCTGTTGTTATTATCAGATTCATGTGTTTTCGAGTGCATTTATTAAAAAAGATGAAGACATTTGCAAGGGAGTTCATTGAGAAGGGAGGTCATTTCAGGGAACCTGCGGATGCTTTTTTTAATTTTTATGTTTCAGTAGGTAGGGTAGGTGGTTGGGTTCTTGACTGCTGGGCTTAGAAAAACAAAATTGAATTTTACTTCTGAAGTAAGAAGTAAGGTTTCCCTGTGATGTTTTGTTGAGTGTTTATGCTTTGTGTTTATTTTCAGAGCAACACCATCCCTGACCGTTCCGCAGACACATTATGTCAGCCCACTGACCAGACCGGATATTTCAGAAATCAAAGACCTGCTTTTATGTCTCATGTATGTCCTTCGGAACCTTCCAGAAGGTCAGCATTTAGCTTCATCTTTAGAAAGTTAAGAGTTTAAGATTGGTTTTTACACAGCATAGTTGCCTATGATATCAATTTATGAATGCAAAGAGGATGCAGTCCCTGCTAATATACTAATGATGAATGACATGAAGGGATTGTAATAGGCAAATTATGTTCCCCTGTGTGCATCTTCCTGCTGCCCTACATACCCAGACACCTGAATCGTACGCCATATTTATGCCAAACCAATCCCTTCTGTGTTATATTGATAAATTGAATGAAAATATGCTTGTGTGGCTTGAACTGCAAAAATATTTGCCCAACCATTTGGTACATCTGAAAAATTGTTTCATGTTTTAATTGGTTTTCATAATGAAGTTAGCTTTTAGAAGCATTGAAGAATTACTCCTGAAATACAAAAGGTGTTGTTTTGGACGAAGTTAGTTGGTTCGCCCCCTGGTTCCTCTATAGGAGCGCGGGCCCTGGCCCCTGGCCAGTATGCCAGAGTCTCTTGCTGCAGTTCAGAAGTCTGATACCATAAGCAGCAACTAATCTCAAGCTGTACCATTGAATCCTTTTATGACATTTAAAGCTTATATTGCCTTTGTATCCTCAGACATACTTTTGGGATGGATAAACAACTCCTCAGAGAATGATGTGATTGACTTCTTTGGTCTGCTTGGGTAAGGCACTTTGTGTTGGTCTGTCATACGTAATCTGTTAGTTCAGGATATCAGGATATTAAGCATGTTGGCTTATTTTTAGCAAACATGTTCTTTGTATGATATTATGGCAGACTTCTTAATCCGAGTGCTTGTGTGTTAAAGATAAATTCTTGGTTTTATTAGACATTTGGTCTGTTTGGGAACTTGACTGGATGTGAAGCTGGGGAAAAAAACTCCAGATAAAGTTCCTTTATGTGAAGTCGGGTTTGATGTGTATAGTTAAACCATTGGTCATGCAGCTGGGGCCCTGATCGCTGAAGATAGATATCAATATATATATATTTTTTAGTATGCAGTTTTCAGCTGCTGTGCTTCTGTTATCATCATACAATCTACGTTTTATTGAGGGGTAAATGAATACTGACATATATTTTTTCTCAGGCTGTGCCTGCAACACTTCCAATACCAAGGGAGAAAGAGGATTTACACCCTCAGGTGTGTATGGACACCTGTTAACTTAATGCCTTCATATTTAGCCCTCCATGATATACAGTAAAACCTGTCTTGTGGGATACCCTTGGTTGCACCCAAAAGTGTCATTACATGACAAATAGCCTTTCATCAGGGGTGCCCCTAATTTGCAGTTTGGGACCTATATACATGTATTTAGAGTAAAAGCCATTCATGAGAGGAGAACAGAAAGAAAAAAATAAGGAAAAAATCATAAAAGCAGTAAATAGGTAGAGGTGTAATGTAAACACATTTCTAGTATTATATTTAGTTTAACTGAAACCACATGTGTTTCCTCAACACACATTAAGAACAAAAACTAAACAGACTGCTGAAATGGGTAAAAAAAAATCAGGACATGAATGAATGAAATGTATTTGCAGTGACATTCTTTACAATCTACAGCAGATTCTTTAAAAAAAATTATCTAAGATCGTATCTTACATGGCACATGTTCACCAACAAAGTTAAATTGAATTACCTGCTTTTTCTCAGGTTTAATATTTTAAATGGATCATTTAGATTTAAGATCGCAGTTTGCAAAGTAAATTGTATTCATGTGTATGGACAGAATTTGTACTCACGCAGACCATGTGTGACCTAGAATGTCGATGTTGAATCGTGAATGTGCTTGTAAGAAAAACCCTACGTAAAATCTGTGCTAAATAGTCAGTATATTACAATGACATTCTTTGAAATTGATGGTTAAATATTTAAAATTACTTTATTGCACATCATTTAATAATCTCTAAACATATGTTAACTTGATCGGAGAAAGAAAAACAATTTTTCATTTCCCACAGCTGATTTTATGGTCATTTACTGACTCAATGACCTGAACTGTAGATGTGTAAAGGTACTGTCAACAGTAAGCTTGTGGGTACAAATTCTCGGATGAAGTCATGCATGTACGTGAATGTGAAAAATTGGGGGAGGTGGTGGAGACTCGAAAAGCATGTAAAGTTGTCCCCTCGGGACAAGTAAAGTTCAAATTTTGTCCCGAAAGTCACTGCTGGTTTAGGATGACTTGGTGTTGGAAACTAATCCGTGCGGATAAAAAGTGTCCCGAGACAGCAGGGTGTCGCTCATCTGGGTGGGGCCGCACAAGGCAGGTTTTACTGTATCAGTATGTGTTCTTGGAAAAATATTCACTTAGATAAAATTATGTTTAATAGATTGGCTAAAAATATCACACAGCTTTTTTACTTGTGATGTTCTTTGTGTGCATGTGTTAAAAGTCCTAAACACCTAAGCAAACTGCATTCCCAGTGTGCCAGCGCGCAATTTTTGGTTAATCACCCTTGACATTGTCATTTTACTTTGTAGCATGATCAGTGGCTCCACAAACCAGCGTGCCCAGACCATGCCAGCCTTCCAACACCAGGCCCGAGGACGGCCTGTCAGTCTGTCCTCCCAGCGTACCCCCAGCCAGTACGGGGAGTTTTTTCCCGAAGGCCTTCACAGTGAGTTCGTTGCTGACAATTATCAGTCGTTTTGTTCTATCTTTCCTGTTGATATACCTCTATTTTTTTCTCCTTCCCTGTCTTCATTTCTACCTTCCTAATAAAGCTGACATGTTTTCCCTTCCTACCTGCCCACTTTCCTATCTTGTATTTAATAAAGCTGACATGTTTTCCCTTCCTACCTGCCTACCTTCTTTCCTTTTTTAAGTAAAGCATACATGTTTTTCCTTCTTTCTTTCCTTCCTAAATAAAGCTGGCATGTTTTTCTTCCTTCTTTCTTAAATTAAGCTGGCATGTTTTTGTGTGTGATACGTACAGCTCCAACATCTTCTGATGCTGACGCGATGATGCGGGCCCTGCAGGAAGCTAACATGGCCACAGAGATGGGCCTGATAGTGTTGGATGTGCTGTGCCTCTACTGCCAAACTTTCAAGGTCCGTGGCTAGCTGGGTTCATTTTTTTTCTCCTTGCAGTGCATCTCACTCCACAGGACTGCATTGAGGAGGACATTTATTGTCATGTATTGAGAAACAATTTTTGTTCACTTCAGGGTTCCCCTTCCCCCCCCCCCCCCCAGCTCCAAAGAAAAATCTTATTTTCTACCTATGCTGTTGTGTTATTTTCTTTGATGAAACATGCAGGAAAGTGATGGTCAAATATTTTTTTCTGGTGAAAGATTCCACTCTGTGTGTGTGTGTGTGTGTGTGAATGAAAAAGTAAGACATGTGATTTCAAAAGAAAACATGGGAAATATTTGATTGCAAGGCAGAATAATATTTGCAGTTTTCTTTCTTTATTTAATCTTTCATATATATATATACACATCCGCTTTGCATTCAATTTTGTGCACAATAAGTTGTTTATCATATTCAGAAAGAACTTGAGGAAAGAGGGGGAGAGAACCCACTGATGCGGACCGTCTTCCAGTTGTATTTGGGATATCTCCGCTCTCCTCAGTCTGAGATACTTCAGAAGCATGTTTTTGGGGCTTGGAGAGCATTCATCAAAAAGGTATATGTGCTTGCTTGGGCGTGGGGTGGAGTGGGTGGGTACATGGACCTGCCAGTGTGGGTGTATGCCTGTAACACACGCGATTTTTGTTCCTGTAATTGATGGTGAAATGGAGGGTTATAAGATTGACTAAAAGTATCATGCAGCTTTTTTTACTAGACAGAGAAAATCAATCCCCCCCCCCCTCCAAATAAATACAAATTTGAATTGTAGAAAAGTTCCTCTCAAGAAAAATGGTACAACTATAGAAATTTTTTTTTTTGTAAAGAGAGCTGGAAACTTTTCTGATGGTAGAAAATATGTACATCTCTTTACATGTGTGAGTGCTAATGGGCATCTGTGACTCCATTGCCTTTATCTGTATAATTTTTTAATGAGGACCTTAAATGCTAAAAAGCAGGCAGGTAAAGTGCCAGATTGGTCCTTCAGAACATATTTTAAACCTCTGTGCAGTTTGAGACTGTGCTGTTCAAAGGAAGTGCAGAGATGTGTGGAGACCTGTGTTACGAGGTGAGCAAATGGCTGTCTCATATATACACACTGCTAGTTATTGGCACATGTTCTTTGTCACATGCTTTCATAAGGTAAATCAGATTTAACTGCAATAACAGTCATTTCCAGCTCTTGAAACACGAAACGATGATCGAAGAGTGTGTCACTAGTTTGTTTGCACTTTTCCTTTTGGCAGATCCTGAAATGCTGCAATTCCAGACTGTCATCCACACGCCAGGAGGCTTGTGCTCTTCTATATCTCCTCATGAGGACTAATTTTGATTTCACTAAAAAAAAGAATTTCACGCGTGTTCATCTTCAGGTGCATATACAAAAAATAGTTTTCTTTTCTAATTTATTCTTGTTCATTATCTTATGCTAAGTTACTAGATTTCCTAAATTGAGGGGAGGAGAATGAATGAAAAAAATCTTTGATCCTTTTATGCTATGTTACTAGAATTGTTTTGTAAATTGAGGGGAGGAGGAATAAATGAAGAACGTCTTTAATCCTTTCATGCTATGTTAGTAGAAATTTTTCCTAAATTGATGGGAAGAGGGATGAATGAAAAACATCCTTTTATGCTATGTTACTAGAAAATTTTGTTTAAATTGAGTGGATGAGGGATGAATGAAAAACATCCTTTTATGCTATGTTACTAGAAAATTTCGTTTAAATTGAGTGGATGAGGGATGAATGAAAAACATCATGTGCGTGACTGTTTTAGACTGCTAAGTTTTGGATATTTTTCTCCTTAGATTTAAGGGAAGGGGTGACATTTAATTGTTTTGTACACAACTTTTCAGGTCATAATATCAGTGTCACAGCTTATTGGCAGTGTCGTGGGGCTGAGCACAACTCGTTTCCAGGAGAGTTTAGCTCTGGTCAATAATTATGCCAACAAGGACAAAAGCATTCAGGTTTGTGCATACATTTCTTTTTGCTCTGAGGTACTGCAGCTAGAATTATTAGCTATGCTTCCTGGTGTGAAAGCAGACAGTTATGGATTTTTAATTTGTTTTCTTTTTTATTTCCTTTTATTTCTTGAGTTGCTAGGTGTGCTGCATTTTTTAATAAAGAGCACGCAATTTGTTGGGTTTTTTTAAATATGAATGTGGACACCAGTGTGCAGTTTTACATTTTGATATTCTATTATGACATCTGCTAAGTAATTTAAATTTAATATGATGAGTAAACTTTTGTTTGTTTTATCTTATCTCACTCCCATTCAAAGTGTGAATATGCCCATGCATGGATGTGTATATATGGATGTGTGTGCTTGTATCTGTGTGGTGTATATATGTTAATTTTTGTCTCCATTTGTCTGTGTGTGCATGTCTGTATATGTCTGCATGTGCACATCTGCGTGTCTGCATGTCTGAATGTATGTGCATTGGTCTGTATTTGCGCACAAAAAAATTGTATATTTTGTAAAGTTTATTATTTCTGACTTACAAGACAGATATGTATGCGTGTACATATGCCTCTTGCTTAGTGTATGTATTCTTATACCTACTTGCTTCATTACTCCTGACCCTGTGGAAGTCATTCTGGCCAATATAAGCATTGTGGCCGTTAGTCCTAGTCCAAATTTCCTATTTCACGAACAGTTTGGCAGCTCAGCTTATTTAAAAAATAAATACCTCTAGAGCATTCCGAGTGGCATCTGTTTTCAGATGAAGTAGACTTTGATTTAGCTAATCCCTGTCAAAGAAATGAGTTGTATCTCAGTGGTTTTAACCACTACATTTAACGGCAAAACTTGTGTGGACTGTTAGTGCCACTTCTTTAACTTCTGTACAAGAATCTGTAATCATAGCATTGTAAGAACAATCAGGAACTAAGTCATTGCTACTTTGTTGTCTTTGAGTACATGTATGTGTAGATTTAAGACAGGTCATGTGGGATGTTCTTGTATCACTGAATGGTTACATTCATATTTGCACTGAGTGAAAATTTTGTTATCCCTGTCGTCTGCATCCGTTTGCTGTATCCCAAATCATTCACAGATGGTGTAAGCTCATCTCATAACAGCTTCTACATGCCACTATTGGAACTGTTATCTGGATGTATCACAATATCCTGTTATATTAAAGACCAAGTCAAGTCAAGAGCTATGCTGTGCCTGAGCTGTGGATTTTGATTTAGTGAACCACCTCCACTTAATATTTTTGGTTGCGAAAGAACAGTTAAGATACAATTACAAGTGTCCCAGAACATAACAAGGATACATTGGAGCTTCTGTGCTGATGGGTTTATGTGAGAGTCAAGGACTACTATAATTATAGTAGTCCTTGGTGAGAGTGAAAATAATTCTGCACAAAATTTAGAGTTACATTTCTTAAAATACCAGGTACATGTTGCACAACCACTAAACAGCTTTATGATACCTATCTCTCAGCTGCAGAAACTATTATTTAAAAAAAAAGTTTTCCACACATTGCACATGATCAAGTATCTTCAAACATTTTTCATTACTTTTATTTGTTATCAGAGATATTGTAATTATAACATTCAGAAGCTATTAGATGCTGCATACTAGTTCATATTTCTTTAAGGCAACTTTAGAAAGTCTTAGGCTACTGCTCCATGCATATCATGACTTAATTTTCCACCTCATCAGCCTACTTTTTAATTTCAGCAATCGATTTTGATGACAGTTGGATGTTTAAATCTGTGCTGTTTGTAAATAACTCCACAAGTTCTATCACCACACTGTTGATCGCTGTAATTATCTGCTCAGTCTTTTTTTTTTTAAGAGGACTTATCAGGCAGCAGAAATTAACAATGGCAGTAAGCCATACCTAGCAACAGATTTACTAGAACAGTAAATATTACAACTTTTCCAGTCCATGAATGTGTAATTGGTGTGGTCTTGTATTCCTGGTGCAGATTTGGCATGTTTTGTGGAAAGAAAAGAAAGATAACTCTGTCTGAGTGATTTTTCTTAGCAGAGAGCTATGAAACTCAGCTATGAAAAACATGATTTCCCTTAGCAAATTAGTCAAGTATTGTAACACACAAGTCATTTTGAAACAGCATAACAGTTACAAGAAAACAGTTTGCACTTAAATGGAAGTGGGCAGAGTGGTGTGCCCATGAAAGACATGTGAAATGCCACAGTCAGTTAGCAGCTGAAGAGATTACTCATCCTGCCAGTGCTGCAGTATTTTTAAAAAATATCCACAGTGAGATAGAGGCAAGCCTTGTCAACAGGAATGTTCTTTTGAATGTTCAGGAATCCACCGATAGTTGTGAAGTCACACAGCAAAGCAGTGTGGCAGGACACATGCACTGATCAAACAGGATGACTTTTGGTGTGTTCGTAACTAAACTTTCTTGCAACGCAAAACATTTGGCAGAGGTGGTTCACATCATAAAACTCCATCAGTTAAACCCAGGTTGTCTCTTCTGTTAACCAGTCCTTTAACATTGTGTCACAGTCATAATATTTCCATGTGCTGTAACAGTCTGGTTATCAAGCACGTCGTATTCATAATAAGTTTGCAAGTGAACTGGCATGCTGCTTCGTGTCAGTGTACCTCAACAGCATATTTACTTCTGTGTTTAGTACCTTGATCAAAATCATAAAAATGTGAGTATCTCTAACAGTCCAATGGCCTCATCCCTTTCACAGTTCTTCCTTTCATTTGCCTACATGCTTGCCTGCTTTATATGAGCTTGTTAGTGCTATAATTTAATTATTATTAAAATTAATGTTAATGGATGTCTTAATATTTATGTAGAAGCTTCTGAACTTTCTCAGTGAACAGCAGAGAAGTGCCTTCTTTGGTTTTCAGAGAGAAGATAAATAGATTTTAATTTGTGTTTGTGTGTGTGTGTTGGAGAGTAACTGCAAAAAATTGTCATGTGTGTAGACCAAGCAAATGAAAAAAACAAGAAAGATGGAAAACATTCATTTTTCACATGTGTTGATATATGTCTAGGAGATGCATATCATAAAATCAGATGCTGTAGACAAAGAAGAAATTGCATATTTTATTGAAGTTTAGAGACAACCACATAGATGCTTGGATAATTGATAATTGTGGTTACGTGTGCTTGTATGTAGTGTACAGACCCTAGAGTTTGGTCCTATGGCGCTTGTTCGTGCTGTGCTGACATGCCTATAGAACATGATACAGAGGAGTTGCTTACTTAGATCACATGCATCTTTCTGAACCAAAAAAAGCTCTTTCTTACAGTAGAATATAATTATTTGACTTCTCGACACAAAATTTATTAATATTTTGAAAAATGCTTGCACACGCTTAAATGATAGGTGTTCTTGCTTCCATTTTCTCAGCACTGACTTGCTCAGTGTTGGGTTTTCTTTTCTTCCACCATTCCTAAACGTGGGTAGATGTTCTGGGGGCATTCATAGATTTCCTTGTGTGTGTGTGTGTGTAATAATGTTTATTTAGTATTTTCAGGCCATCTATCTTATATCAACACAATGATACTACACAACCACCATCAAACAGTATTTCACCCCTGACTTAAACATTTCAATAAACAACTGCACATGCCAGTGAACTGTATTTACCAGGCATACGCCATGTGAGCCTAAAAGGTTCCTTTTTTTTCATGGCCAGTTAAATCTCCCTGGTGGATCTTGCCAACATAATGCGTTATGACACTGTTTAGAATACTTGACCTCAGCCATACACTACAGTAGATGCCAGTATTTCCTCTCTCTCTGTTTCTGTGTATGAGACGTAAGGGTGGGAGGAGGCTGTGCATGCATATTCTTATGTGTGTGTGTGTGTCTTTTAAGGAGCATGTATATGTATGTGAATGTGTTGCATAGACATTGCAAAAACATGACGTGTTCCATTAATACCTAGATAAATTAAAGACAGTGTGGCACTATCTTCTAGCAGCAGTGCCAAATTTAATTTTCAAGTGACATTTTGAACTCAGAAGGGCATCAGCCAAGCTGCTTTGGTTTCCTTATGTTGCTGAAATGTGACTTTGACAGTTTACTTACACAATCTGTTCTGCTGATGGAAGGACCCCTATCAGTTAAAAACCCTTACCTGTCGTGACTCAGGCTCAACTGATTTTATATTGATGACAGCCAGAATTTAAAAAAAATCCTAATGTTCACTGCTCATGATGGATCACTGGGGGGACAAACAGGAAGTAGTTCCCCAGTCAGTAAATGTTTCGAGCACTAGGAGAAGTGACATTTTTACACTACCTGTCCACCCACAGAGACAACACAGACACATTTTGGGTTCATTCATGCATAGCTCACCTGACCTACTGACATCAAACGAAGGTAAGAGCAAAGACTAAACATATTCAGGACAAGAACATGGATTTTTTCCTGCCCCTTCCCTGGCTAGTTGGCTTACCAGCCAATGTGGGATGGGAGGGAAGAGTGGGGGGGACTAGGAAGTTAATGCAAAGATAAGGTGGCTAACCCAACAAAGCTGTCGCCTACAGTCGTCACTAAATGGAGAGCACAGAAGCTACCGATGGTATAGGTACACTGTTCAAGCTGTGCATAGTAGCTTTGGAGCATGCGTGTGATAAATGAACTCTGTTTTAGCAGGGCAACCTGTTTAGCATTAACACTGGTTTATTTTGTGTAAGGGGTTTAGTTTGAAGTTTCTCCAAGCTGGTGGCAGAAATTATGGGATCCTGCTTGTAGTTCATCAGCTATTTTCTGATTTATACTGGGCAGATATCTTTTGAAGAATAAAACATTCTGTAGAGGTGACTGCAGTTAGTCTCTTTAGTGTTTGCTTGTTGCAGGTACACACATATAGCTGAGCCCTTATGAATGATTATGACAAGTTTCCATTGTGTGTATCTTAGTAATATAGAAAGTTCATAACTGTTGAAATGCATGGATTAATTTCATTGAAGTAAAAAGGAACAGTTAGTCTCATCTTACTAAGCTGAGGTGAATTAGGTTAAAAAGTGCAAGTGGAGGTAAATGTGTTTGATGTGTTGCCTGTTCTTTACTGGGAAAAGACTTGGATTGCCATCAGCATAGAGATAGTAAGAATTTATACAATGCAGATTATGTGTACAAATTTTACTGATTGAATTGTACATATGGCTGAATTTGATGGTACTCAAAAAAAAAAAAAAGATCAAAGCTGAAAGATATATTTTCAGAGAGAGGGGAGGACATTTCTTTTGTGATCATAAATTAATGAAGTCACATCTTTCGAGTTTTTCATTTAGATTTGTGTAAAATTTGATTCTCTGGAGAGTTTAAAAACATGGAAACAATCTGAACCCTTTTGTGCTTTTAAAGAAATCGGCGTTCCTTGGTGAGGTGCGGGATCTGACCAAACGTATACGCACAGTGCTGATGGCCACAGCCCACTTGAAGGAAAATGAGAATGATCCAGAGTTACTCGTAGACCTGCAGCATAGCCTAGCCAAGTCATACGCCTCCACTCCAGAACTCCGCAAAACATGGCTACAGGCAATGGCGACACAACACATTCAGCGAGAAAACTTCTCAGAGGTGAAGGGTTTTTTATTTATTTTGATGTCAAGGGGGTGTTCTGTTGTCAGTTTTGTAAATAAAGAGCAATCATGTACTGAAAATGCATTTGACCAGTTTATTTTGTTCTGGGATTTCATGGTCATGTTTTGTTTTATTTTTATCCTAAGGCTGCCCATTGCTACATCCACATAGCAGCTTTGATTGCCGAGTACTTGAAACGAAGAGGTAAGAAAGGAGGGGCTATTTTTGTGCAGTCAAACATTTACATGTAGAGTATATACCAATATATGTCTTGCAAGATATTCCATGCAGTAATACCTTATCAGGTTAAAAGTGCCATCATTATCGCTGAAATATTGGACTTTAGTGAAAACGTCTCATTTATTTGGTGGGGCATGTACAGATGTTATTTGTGAACAAAGTGAGCTTAAGTGTCTGTCTTCTTATTTTGTCGATATCAGCATGTAATAATTTGTTTTTAAATTCCATCACTCCCATCAATATGGATAACGTGAAAAAAAATCGACATTAATAGAAGTTTAAACTGTATGCTACAGTCATTTTTCTTTTTAATTATTAATTTGATTTTATTTATGTATTTTATGGACTGCAATACTTTAATAAAAAAATAGTTTATAGTTTGTCTAAAATAAAGAATCCTTTGTTTTGGCAACCTGAAGTGGATTTGAGAAAGATAGGTTATACATTTTAAAAATTGCAGTTTGGTGCTGGAATAGAATCGTCAGTGATAGCCATAGTAATTTCTTTGGATGGATTAAAAAAAGTCCTTAAAAATTGCACTTCTTCATATGCTGTATTTTAAAAATTAAAAGTTAAAAAACTTTTTATTATAAGTTTGTTCAAAAAGTTACATAGATGCTGAGTTTCATTCACTGATAACCTGTCAAGTAAAAAATCATGTTCTTGCCTCAGGAGATCACCATTGTTTTGCATTTCCATAGAGCAATTCATGGTTAACTCTTTGAGTGCCTCAAAATTAGTGAATAATTATAACTGACTTTGAAAAATTACACTTTTTTCCCCTAGGAAAGCTTAAAGCCAGTAAGTGTTGAGAATGGAGATGTACTGTTTTGTGGATGTTTTGCATTTTTGATGTTTATAATGCTCACATGTGTTTATGAATTACTTGGCATTGTTGTTGTATAGACTGCTTTTTGGTCCCATATCACCATAAGCTTTATGTAGATTTATGGTGTCACATCTTTTGACTTTGTTGTTATTTTAGAAAGAAGGTGGTGTTCATATTTCAGCCGTTTCTGTAGTGTGTGAGCTGCATGATGATAACGTTTTTCTTTGTGTTTGGATTAGGAGGTATTGTCTCAAATCAACTGTAACGTTCTGGTAAATGTTACATTGAAGTGCATGTGGCTTTTGATGCGTTTGTTTTATTTTGCTGTCATTGAAGCTGTTAGCTTTTTTATGGATTAGCTCTTTAACTTTTTTAAGGCTTTTGCAAGGGAATTGTTTTCTGGAATGAGTAGGCTGAAAATTAAGACCGCATAGATTTGATTTTTTACATAGGCAGCTCAGAGTTTAATATTACCAAGACCATAAGTTAGCAGTACAGCTTAGCGTTATGACACGATGCTGTGTTTCTGGAGACCTTAGTCTTAACATCTGCAGAGGGAGACAAACATAAATTATACTACACTACTTTATAAAGACCACATGTTGAGAGTTTCAAGTACTTCCTGTTGGAGTGATACTTTATAAAGACCATTTGTTGAATTATCAAAGTTGTCTGTTGAGAATCATGTTTTGTTATTGTAGAAAATCTGTAAAATGATTATGTCTTTTAATCAAGAAATGATGGTGTTAGGCTTAAAAAAAATCAGGACACAAAATCAAGAACATGTTTTCAGGTTAGTGGTAACTAATACATATGGTAAGTAATAGATGTACATGCATAACGTTTTTTTTAAAATTATAAACACAAAAATAATTAATTGAAACTACTGTTATATTCACATTATTGTTAAGTAGTGTCATCAAAATCATGAGTTGGCTGTATTGCTTTAGAAGATGGTGAGCACAGACTTTCTCTGTTTGTTTCAAATCAGTAAAGCAAAATGTTTCCTTGCACACCTGTAATTAAAGAGGGAATCCATGCAGGAGAATTTACTGGTTTGTACCACATGAGTTTCTTCCCATTGAAGGGAGGGAATCCATGCAGGAGAATTTACTGGTTTGTCTAACATGAGTTTCTCCCCTTTTAATATCGTTGTTAGGCTCAAATGGTGTCTCTAAACAACATGATTGTGTTTCTAACATTTTTCCTACCTTTTCAGTTGTTAATATCAGTGGTTTTGCCATGCTTTGCACTTAATCAGTGCTGATAAATAGTGCCTACTTATGTGTATAGTGTTGATAAAAACAGCTGGGTAATAACTTGCATAATAGTGTCATAATTATTTTTTCTGTTTTAAAGGGAGGAGAGGGTACAGATAACAGCTGTTTGACTATTTCATCATCTAGTGCTTGTTGGTTTACTCATAGAATCAAATCCATGCTTTGTGGGACATTTGTTGTATTTCCATACAGCTACATAGATCACAGAGCTTTAGGTGGACACACTATGAGGGGGCAACACCCACCCCTTTCTGCACAGAGTTTGCTCCCTCTGTTCACCAGCACATCAGCTTAACATTTAAATAGATCGTGAAAAGTTTGGACATGAATGCAGAGGAGGGACCTGAATAGTTAAATATTTACCAGGAAAACATAATTCTGTCCACCAGGGGAATAAAGCTGTACCTCTTGGAATGCCATTCTATTTATAGAATAAAGTAACAGAATAATGATTCAGGGTGGATAGATTTGAAAGTATAATAATGATGAGTTGGGTTTTTTTTCATGGATAGTCACAAAAGTTAAGGTAATTTTTTTTTGGGGGGGGTGGGTGGAGGTGGTGAAGGTGTTCATGAGGTTTTCTTAATCTGTGAATTTTATTCTGTATCAAGCAGCTGACTGGAAAATACTTGTTAACAACTGGAATGCAGTAGAAGTCCTGTGGGTTTCTAATGCTTTTCTTACATGCAGCTTGGAGGCTGCATGTGACTTGAAATAGTCTGCCTTCTAGCTGCGTTGTCTGGGGTTTCTGTTGCTACTGCTGTAGGTTATGCAGGGACTTTGCCAGGGCTGTCCTTTATCTTTCTGCATTCTCAGGCATTAGATATTTGTGGTTTATTTTTCGTGGCATTTTATCTGAAAGATACCGCTGACAGAATGGCTGACAATTTATGCTTGCACATGGGCACAGCCACACATTACTCGCACAAGGACGCACCTACTCATTCACAGTGTCCTCTGCTTATCGGCTCACTCTGTTCAGCTAAAAAGTGCAAGCTGCTTTGTACCAAAATTACTTTCACTGAAATAATTTAAGTTTTTCTTTTCTGTTTAGGGACGTGTAAATGGTCTACCGATTATGTTAGCATCCTGTCTACCTGCATGTTCTGTGAAAGTGTAAAGATTACATTTTGATTGACAGCATTTGTACATGAAGCAGATGGCATTTTAAAAACAATTCAATAACCTGTTTGGGTTGGTGGTGTGTCACAGGAGCTTACCCGCAAGGCTGCCAATCATTTGGAGTGATTTCCCCAAACATTGTAGCAGAAGAATCAGGAATCAAAGATGACTCGGGAATGCAAGATGTTCAGTACACAGAGGTATAAATGTTGCCTGGGACTTCTAAAGCTGTTGAAAATTAAAAGACTTTTTCATTCAAGCTGTAATGTGCATCGCTGAATCTGGTGTATAGGGATGTTTAAATACTGGTGTATAGTGATGTTACCAGGCAAGATGTTGACTTTTACACCATTCAAATATTGATGTATAGTGATGTCCACAGCCAAGATGTTTACTGCCCTACACCAATCAGACTGAATTGGTAGATGTATTGCTTCACTAACCTCTACTTCCCCTAATCTTTGGTAAGTGGCCCTTTTGGTTAGAAGCTAAATCTGTGTTAAGTGTGCATTCATGAGTACTGGCTACTGCTTTGTTGTTGAAGGAAACGCTGGTGGAGTTCCTGGAGATGGGAGCTGAATTCATGCAGAAAGCACAGAGATTTGAAGCACTGGGAGACATCTACAGATTAGCCATTCCAATCTATGAGAGGACACGCAATTTTGAGGTAAACAAATGACTGAAAGCCATCAAAAAATGTCTTCATTGGAGATGATTTTTAGTGCTGTTATTGAAACTTATAGGCATTGGTGTTGTGCAAGTTTATTGGTGCACTAGGTGTTTAGCTGTTTGCTACGCTAGAATGCAGTAAACTGATTGGAGAAGAAGAAAAAACTTCATTGCAGTCAGATGTGGGTGTTTCGCTGAACTGCAGAAATACATTATTTGTTTTCACATAACTGATCACAGACCTCTGAGTGAGATTTGTGTTGTAACTTTGGTAAGGGTTTTTTTTTTCCTAAATGGCTTGTCTCATTCCTGAAGGCATTAAATGTGTTTGTGTGCAGAAATTGGAAAAGTGTTACCAGCATCTGGCACAGGCCTGTGCTAGTGTTATAGATGTCATGAAGTCGGGAAAGCGACTGCTGGGGAAGTATTTCCGTGTTGCTTTCTTTGGTCAGGTGAGTTCAGACTGTTTTAATCATGAAATTCTTCAAATAAAGTTTTGTCGTCTCGTGAAGGAGACAAAGTGAAAGCCACTATTAATCCCAGGGATTGTACAACCTTGGCATTGCGGTGATTCTAGAATTTTTTTAAATGAAGGGTCAAAATGACACTCTAGCCTGAAATCTGAGAGTCATTTTGTGGAATCAGGGGTCAGCCAAAGCAGCTTCTCATGTTACGTGGCCAGATGTCAAAAAGTCTGTGTCAGCATGACACATGGCTTTAAATTTCTGTTGTTCTTAATTTTTTATGCATAAATTACCTTCGATTGTACATTTTCAGGAGCTCTGCGTTGTTTGAAGTGAAGTAGAGACAGATGAAATCATTCTAAATTTTTGTCTTCCAGAATCTGTTTGAGGAGGAAGACGGAAAGGAGTACATCTACAAAGAGCCGAAAGTGACAAGCTTGGCTGAGATCTGTGACCGCCTCAAGACGCTGTATGCAGAAAAATTTGGCAAAGATGCTGTTCAGTTTATACAGGACTCAAACAAGGTAACCTGACAAGATTTTCACACATATCAAGTTGAGCTAAATCATTTCTTTAAGCATATGTAAAACAAATGTTTAGTATGTCTTTTGCGGGCTTCTTTTGTGCTCAGAGAGCCAGCTCAGTACATATATATAACATTTTGAAGTGATTTTTTTTTAAAGTCCAGTAAGTCAGCTGCTGTATAAATATTCGGCTGTTTGATTATTGCTATTAAACACAGTTCTTGATGTATCTAAAATTTAAGTTCTGTAAATATGCACATCTTGTAAATTGTGTTTTCCAGGAAAAAAGTAAAAAAGGCACTGTTTGTTACAGGTAAATCCAGCTAACCTCGACCCCAAGTACGGGTATATCCAGGTGACGTATGTGACGCCATACTTTGAGGAAAAAGAGCTATTGGAAAGAGTGACTGATTATGAGCGCAATAACACCATCAGGCGGTTTATGTACGAAACACCGTTCACAAAAGATGGCCATGCACGAGGTGCCATTGAGGAGCAGTACAAACGCCGTACCATCCTTTGCAGTGAGTATCTTGCAGACTTGATATTGTTTCTCACATTTTAAAACTTTTAAAAATATTGTATCTTCTCCTTGTTAGCAAAAGTTCCTCTTAATAGTCAAGAACAGACATCTCTCAAACTTACTGAAATATTTAACAGAGGAAATGGAGATACCAGTTCTTATGCAGGACATGTGGTGGACATGGGTGACTGTTGAAAACAGAGAAAACCATGTAAATGTTTTCCAAACCAGCTTGCTTTGTCTACTTTTTTTTTTTTAGAGATGTGCATGTCTTGATTGCTTTGACTTTTTTTCTGGACAGTCTGGGAGCACAGGAGTTAAGCGTCTGTCTCAAGGACAAAGAGAGAGTTGGGTTTGTGGTTCATATTGTATTAGCCACATGTATTGTCTTTGCTTGTGGCACTGGTGACCATCTTTTTCCATGTTAAAGCATCGGCTTGAATTGACACAAAATGACAAACAACCAGCATCATTGTTTATTTTGGTGTTTGCTTCATTGTTCAAAGGAGGTTTTCACCGTTTTCAGCTACCCACACCTTCCCTTATATTAAGAAACGAATTGAAGTGATGTCAGGAGGCCGGAGGGAGATTGAGCTGAGTCCAATTGAGGTAGCCATTGACGAGATGCAGAGCAAAGTGCTTGGTTTGCGTGAAACCATCTCGTGTCCAGTTCCAGACGTCAAGAAACTTCAGCTTGGACTTCAGGGAAGTGTCAGTGCACAGGTGGGTAACCATAACCTGACTTGTTTTTTGGGTAACATCCAAACAGTGACCTCACCTTTCACACACCAGGGCTTAACATGGTGTCAAAATTTTCACTTGCCCGACATGGTGTTAATTTAGTCTGAAGTAAAAGCTGAAGTAACCATTGAAATTGAAATTGCCAACAACAAAAATTAAACTATATAGAATTAGTTAAAGTTGATATCAAGAGAAAGCACGATCCAAATCAAACCTTAATGTATCCATTTATGACTGTTCCAGCAGAAAAAAAAAAGTTAAAAGTAGGTTCTCTTCACATGGTGTTAGTGGCTGTAGATACTGCAAGGCTGGCTGTGTGTGCTGACATGTGTCCTGCCAACAGGCACAAGTTGCACATCAGTGCAATAGGCACAGTCACAAATATTTTCACTTGCTTAGTCGGGCAACTAGACAAAAGTTTTGCTAAGTGGACAAAGGGTTTTTGTTGCTCTGGGCAGTCGGGCAGTCAGCTGTGTTAAGCCCTCCCCGCACACACACATACACACAAACACATCTATATATATATACATAAAATTTTAAGACTGCATTGAGACACAGATGAAACTGTCAGCAGTGGACAGTGAAGATGTGGTCAGATGAGATTTTGTTATAATGTAATAGATCTTTTCTTCAGGTAAATGCTGGGCCTCTGGCCTATGCAGAAGTGTTTCTGGCCCCTGGCAAGTTTGAGAAGCTGCCCACAGACAAGGTCAGCAGACTACAGGAAGTTTTCCATGAGTTCGTGTGCACTTGCAAGGATGCCCTTGACCTGAACGCTAAATTGATCTCAACAGATCAGAAGGAATATCATGAATCACTCAAAGCTGGGTTTGTGGAAATCACAGAAAGGTTGTCAGTGCTTCTAGGTGACAAAGTAAGTGCATTTTAAAATAATTTTTACTTTCTTCTTCCTTTTATTTTTAACTCACTTTCTTTACAGGGCCAGTTTTGGTGGGGTTTTGTTTTCAGTCTACCTTTGCATGTTTCCTTGTTATTGTGTCTTCTTCCATAACAGAAGCTGAAAACATTTTTTAATTTACTTTAATGGGTTGAGTGTGGCAACAGGTTGTTTATGGTTTGTTGGCATTTTCACACTTTGTAATGCACATTAATTTTAATCTGTCAAAGTTTTAGTGAGTTGTGTCCAGTCGTTCTGCATCCTTGCTTTAGTGTTGATCTGATGTCTGAGCTAATGTATGAAATATGTTTGCCACTCAATTTATCAAGTATTATCTGCATATAGATAGTAACACCTCTGCACATAAACTGCACATAGTGTGCATGCATCTACAATGTATAAACTTCAAAATGCTAGCCGTGAAAGAAATTGTCGGAAATTAGGTTCAGGCTCCATACATATCAATCTGTTAACATGGGCAAGTCAACTTTTTTCTCACTTAACAGGCAGCCATCAGTTTCGCATGTTAGCTTCATCCCATCCATTGTTAGCTTCATCCCATCCAGTGTTAGCTTCATCCATCCAGTGTTAGCTTCATCTCATCCAGTGTTAGCTTCATCCCATCCAGTGTTAGCTTCATCCCATCCAGTGTTAGCTTCATCCCTCCAGTGTTAGCTTCATCCCATCCATTTGGCTAATTTGCATTTCTGGGAGTGAGGGGATCCCTTTCCTTAAATTCCTGTAGCCTTGATAAAAACTGACTTTTAATCAGTTTCATGAAACCCCCAGCAAGATTTAGCAGAGGCATTTCTGATGGGTTCAGTGTGCATACAGAGTCATGGCTGGGCTGCATAGACATGTGTAACTATCGTTCTGGTCATAACACAGTCACAAGGCCTGCTCATCTTGCATATTTCACATGCACCTTTTCTTGAAGAGATGCATATGTCTATACAATCCATCCTAGGTCAGTAAGCAATGAATCCAAGTCACACTACATCATCTTTGTGTATCAGTTGTAGGGTAAGATGGTGGATTTGGTGCAGGTAAGCTCTGGATGTCTCTCTGGCTGCACGTCTGTATAAAAAGCTTGTCGCTTCTTAGGTGCATGGAGGCATTGGTTCCAAGTCTTTTAGGTCTTTTCACATGACTGCATTGCTACAAATTAACCTGCCGCCTAACCTGAATTTTTTCCCAAAAGGAAATATTAGTAATTTAGGGGATATTAACACTGTTATTTTCATTCTGAAATCTTCAGCATTGGAATGTGGCTGCTGATTGTCTAAAATTAACACTTTTTACAACAAATTCTTTGTCTAGGTTCATGAAATGATGGTATTCACCGTGTGCATTTTCATTTTGCTTGTTTTTCCATTCTCCATTTTTTCCCTCTCCCCCACCTCCCAGCAGTTGTTGTAGGACTTTTTTTTCATAGAGGCAAAAAAGGAACTTTGTGAAAAGAGCTGGGATGCAAGTATTTGTGAATGGGCAGTTTATTCATCAGCCCTGACCCCTTTTCTTGCTGAAAATAAATGATAAGATTTTAATTTCTGTCTAGTGCATTCCCTAGTGTTAAGTACCATTCAAATATTTTAATATTTTACTCTAATATCTGTAATATACTTATGAAGCATTGTAGATGTGTAGTGTTAGAAACAGTGAGTGCTTGATTGTTGCAGAACTGCTTTTTTAGTGTAACCAGCCAATATTGTGTGCTACAAAATTTGAAGGGATGTGTGCAGTGAAAGTACCAGGACAAGCTTAAACTTAACTCACATCTGCTGTTGAGGACCTTCCAGCTAAAGTCAAAATCAGAAAATGGAAACTGTTAAAATGCCTTTGAAAACCTGGAGATGTTCCAGTGAACATATTTCTTTAAATGTTGATGCCCCAATAGTTCCATTATTCACTTATGGTTCTGTAAGCTGGGGTTTCCAAGGATATGATGTGGCTGTGAAAGTACACGTTTTGCTGCAAACAGTTTTTTAATCTTGGCATTTAAACACCAAACTATGTTGTATCTTGATCATTACCCATTGTATGTGATATCCAAAATCCACTGCGTAAAGTACTGTGTCTATCTTTTATGTAATTAAGACAATAGACTTCCCAAACAAGCCTGCTATTATCTGCAGGAAGGTGGGAAAAGTACTTGGGCTTCTTAAAGTTACTCCTTTGTGTTAATGGCTTTAGGGACGTTATGCTGACAAGAATCTTTTGATGCTTTGTCTGCTGTTTGCAATGAAGTTGGCATAGTGACATATCTACAAGCCAGAGATAAGATTTGTACTGCAGTGTTTGAAGCTATATGCAGTCAGAACAATATAAATATTTTAAAGGTGTGTTGTTACATCAAATTTAGATTTGGGATATGACCAATTAAAGAACATATACACAAGCTATGCTATAGAGATGATATATCACCTAATCAGTTAGTCTGTCCTCAATATAATGCAGCGATTCAAGACGAGGAACATGTGTTGTTTGTGTTGCATAAAATGACATCAGATCAAAAGTGGAGGTATTTAAATAAAGAACACCATGCAGGCAGGGAAATGATAACATCACTCATGAACTGGCAGATTATGTAGCCTTTCTCAGTGATGTTCAATGCACAGCAAGAGCACATGACTTTAAGCTGTTAAATATTCATGTCGGGCTGAGTCACCCATTTAAAAAAAATTTATTTGCTACAATTGAAAATGTCAGTGACACAGTTACCTGCAGCCATAATCTGAATCGTTAGTTTAGTTCTCTGCATCTTGCACATCAATTTTTGCAAGCAAAATATGGTTTTGCTGCATAAGATATCTCAACTGTCAGCAAGATTGGAGCGTTAATGGAGGTAGGAGGCATAGGTTCATGGTGGGAGATATCTTGAAAGTTTTTGATCACACACCCCTCAGTTAGGGCTTATGCATAGGAATTTTTCAGCATAACCTGCTGGCTGACTTCATCGTTCTGAAAGCTGTACAAGCAGGTACTTGTGTATGCAAGTCCTGGTTGCTAAAGCTGATGTTTTCATATATTAAAGTAACATCACAGTTTTGTTCTCCTCTGAGAATATTACAGTTTTAATCCATTATCTCATGAACAGAAGGGAGGAATTTACTTGTTTTGAAGACTGGTACATTTATCTGGAAAAAAAATAAGCTCCAATGCGTGAAAAGAGAATTGCACTTAGGGTGGTCTTTAAAAGTAAACATTGATATTAAGAGCTTGGAGTTTGTTTCCTTTCAGCCAGAGGGGAGATGATAAATTTCCTTGAAAGAACTAAATATATTTAGCTTCGTCAAAAATATTTGCATGTTGGAAACTTTTCTGTGTCCTTTTCAGGTGTGGTACCTACTGGTATTCTACAAGTAATAAAACACTATCAGCATGTTGTAAAAATGAAAAAATATATATTGGCACTGCAGACATGTCATGCAGAACACCTAAAAAAAATCAGGCATGACCTTATTCACACATGTATAAATAAAATGTAATAAACTGCTAACAAGGTGGTGTTGTGTACACAGTCAAGGCTTTTGATGGTCGAGTTTATTTGTGAAATAAACTCGAGTAGGCTCACACGGGTAAAGAGGTTAGTAGCTTACAAAGTTGTGGGTGCGGACTCTGGTAGTAAAGCAAATTGCAGCAACAACAGTGGAGAATGGTTGAGGTGCATGCCTTCCCTGCTAATGGCCTAGAAAAGTTACTGTGTCTGAGAATGATCCCTTTACACCACTTTCGCAGTTACCATTACTGCTGCTTCTTTCTTTTCTCTTTCCTGCTCTTTCTTATCATCATTATTCCTCCTGCCCTCTGTTATTCACCTTCTCTGTTTTCTTCACAGACTTATCAATATACACTTTCTTTGAATCTTTGATACTTTTCAATGAAAAGCTCAAAGCTGATTTATTGAACTGAGAGATGAATCTTTTTAGTTTGTGGTCTTTTTCTGCCACCAACTGTTTTAAAGGATGCTCTAGCTTCCCAGGAGAAAAGAATTCTGTGCATGTATGTGAGTGCTTATATGCATCCTTGGATATGCGTATGTAGCATGTTTTCATATGAGTGTGAATGTGTGCATGCTAATGCGTGTACACTCATCCCCACCTGCATTTTTTTTTGTTTTGTAAATAGTTATTATCCTTAATCTCAAGAGACTTTAGCACCATCCCTTTGTGGTTTATTGCTACACAGATAAGGGATAGAGGGGTGCATTCTGCTGTCAGTGATTCAAACTACCAACTTGTACCAAAGAGATCATAATGCCTAACCTGATTTAATGCAAAAGGAAGTGTTGGGAACTTGCATTCCTGCCAACAGTAAGCATCACTAGTTGTTAAAAAAAATTAGCGAATTATCAATATATGAAGTGTAGCAAGAAACGAAATTGCTATGCACAAAAAAATGTCTTTTGGTACATTATCAGTTTTGTTCAGATCCCCCCAGAAAAGTCTCATGCTTTACTGAATGTGGGTTTGTTGTTCAACCAACAGGTCGTGCCTCCAGAAGTGCGGAACAGTCAACGCCTCTCTATGTCTGTCTTCAGCATGTCTATGGGTTCAAGTAACGCTTGATGGAGCCAGCATAATTGTTCGACAATCAGATTAGTCTTCATCATCACTTGATAGGTTATGAATGTGACTGCCAGTAACTGAAAGCATTTGACTATTGGTTGGTCATCTCACTGACCAGCGTTAAGTTCTTCGCCTAGACTGGTTTGCACAGTCACTGGTAATACCTGTTTGACACCTGGTTCACCTGTTTATGGTGACCGAAAAACAAAAGAAAAAACGCTGTAAAGAGATCAGCTTTGGACAAGTGTGCTTATCATCATGTTCACTTTGATTATTACATGACACTGATTCTTCTTATAGACCATGTTACATCTTAAAGAATGTGTGACTTCTGAGTTCCCATTTATACATTTTTAGCCTGTGGGAAGGCAAAGCTGGGTGGGAGAGATAGAGACATTGTGTAATGGTGCAGTGGGGCAGTGTGTCATCGAGGAGTGACTGAAGACCAGCTGTGATACAGAATTGAATAGGAACATTTATCCATCTGGTCATCAAAAACAGAAACGAGAAGAGACAGAACTCGTAGACACACAGAGCGAGAGCCGTTTTTGAGTTGTTACACAGTGTGAATGTGCTGGAAGTTTGTGTCTTAATAACTCTTGTGCTCAGGAATATGCTACTCTGTATAACTGCCCTTAAGAAAAAAATGTGTTTTACATAAACCATGCCATGTCTGCTTTTTTGGCATAAGGGAAAACAGGAAAAGTGATTCTTCAGCACGAGAGATGTGCAATAGCTCTAAGACATCTAATAATTGCCTACAGACATCTGTATATTTATAAAATAAAAAAAAAGTCCTGCTGGTCAGTATGATGGCGTCTGACCACCAGTAAGGCAAGTAATTGGATCAGATGTTGTCAGCAGGGTGTCTAAGGGGAGGTTAAAACTGTGTGGCATGATTCATCCTGGAAAAATGTGATGAAACAATGTTTTTATTGTTCTAAGTAATGTTTTAACATTTTTTCCCTTTAACAATAGAGACTGGTAATCAAGAGAGGATAATGACCATTAATAAACATGAACACCCATGACTTTTGCATATTTAATGAAAACTCCCAGCATTTGACTGAAACAAAGTTTGTGCCAAGTCTGTTCACAACAGGCTGACCTAGCTAGAGTTGGGTTATGTGCTTTAGAAAGCAAATATTCCTTGAAATTAATTCTGGTGTGTTTGTTGATGCTGTATTCAAGAGTGACAATGAGAAACCATTCGCCAGTGTGAATTCTCAGGATGTGAGCATTATTGTGCTGGTGTTAACCTCACATGTTAGACAGTTCTGTATTGAACCAGACTAAAGAGATCCCATGTGCTGGTATCAGTCAGAAAATAAACAAAGACATGCACAATTCGAAGATGTCATATCAGCCTTTTCTGGAAGCAGATTTGACTGTGTGTAGCCTTGCATCATGACACTTCACCTACTGGGAATTTGTGGGTCATGATATCGTTTTCAGTCATCTTCACTGGTTTGATAGATGAACGTGGATACAAAAGGCCTATGATGAGCATGTGCTTCGAGGAAATGAAAGTACACTGGAGAAGATTTAGCAGGTCTTGAAAATCCATGAGTATATTCTGATACCTTCATGATATTGATATTTCTTCTCTTTCAAATATTATTGTTTAACTTTCAGTCATATGACTGTCTTAATAATTCAAAACATTTCTACAAAGTTACAAGCAGATCTAGCTTTCTTTAAGTTTGATCTAATGTGGAGATGAGTTTGGTTTAAGATGGAAAAATAATACTAATACAAATTGTTCTGTTCTGACTCACAAAGAACAGTAACTGACATGAGATACCATGTAGCAGAAGTGATATTTTTTCATATGAATCTCTGATGGACACTTTGAAGATAGAGATCCCATGAATCTCCAATGAGTAGTCTGTCCCCAAAAAATTTGTTAATAATTTGAAATCTTGATTTTACCTCTCCTGTTGTGTTCTGGGCAAAAAAGAAGCAGGAACCATATGTACTCTGCAGATCTATAAATTTGAAAAAAAATGTATACTTCTGTGATGGCTGTCAAAAATAATGATATTGTCTATATGGCTGAGTAATAGTAGGTAATTTTGCAACACAACAAACATCATTAAGAACAAAACTAAAAAAAGTTAAAAAGAAAGAAACATTTGTCAGTGTATTGTCTCATATCTTCTGTAAATGGAATGTTAATCTGATGTCAAACTAATAAGGAAAAAACTGCTTTTATGTCACTGATGTTTGATTTGATTTTTGATAATATAAAGTGTAATTATTGACAAGTTCCATTTTACCTGTATGATACAATTCAGTTGTCAGGTGATGCGTGTTGGAAGATGTGTAGCAGTGAGCTTTAACTTGTGGAGTCGAAAGTGTTTTAAGTCAAAATGAATGTGCTTGTTACGTGTTTCACAATAAAGCTTGGCTTTTGCATGCTAATGATAACAAACCACATCACTGTTTTTTCTTGAGGGGTAGTGTGACAGTAATGCATGCTTTCTTCTGACGCAAAGAGTGGTGGGTTCGGATTCCGCATTCAGTCATTATACTTTCAATGTATGTGGCTGGTGTATGCTGGGCTGGCTGTCAGGGGCATAACTCCAGACACTCTGGTCTTCTCTCCCCTTCCTGGTCCCCCAGCACCCTTCACAACCTTTTCTCCTTTCCCCTCCTTCCCCTCTTATGTGCTTTGTTGCTAGCTTGATGTTAAACTGTGAACAACAGCATTTTTTGTTTCTTTGCGAGCTCTGCATGCATAATAATGGCCATGTTACACTGTTTGTACCCAAGATGCCTTTCTATGCTGAACATGCCTTCCACTGCATTCGAATGGTGCAGTTGTCATTTGCAAATTGTGCTTAAATTAACATTGCTATGTTTTTTTGTGATCTGAAATAGCTTTTTTTTAACCCAGCTCATTTCAGATACTATGCATTAAAACTTGATGTCAATTTATTCTCCATTTTCATCTTTTAAAATAGTTATTAAATGCTTTCAGCACTGTTTTGGTATACCAGGCCACAAAGTAAAAATGGAATAAATTTTAAAAGTTTGAAAACCCAGGAGATGCATCTCCATTTATGTATGCAATGCACAGTTTCGTTCTGTATTTATCGACCTTGTGATCGTCTGTAAAAAGTGTTTCCAGGTTTCTGTTGTTTTAAACATTGTTAAGCTTCTGCTTTGAACACTGTTATGTTTCCAGACAGTTTTTTTCCCTGCAGCTTCAGGAACTAAAACTTGACTTTTGATCAAGCAAAAGTATAGAAACTGGGCTTGTTCAATATTTTTAGGCTGTGCATCTGTACATAAAACCAGCATGCTTTTCCTTGCAAGTGCTTGGCGCTGCATGTAGCTGTCTCTAAAGTAGCTGTCTCTAAAAATGTGCTCATGCAGTCCATATACCTGTTCTCACACATTTATGGAAGATGCTTTTTCTCAACTGTTAAGCTTTGATGATGGGGAACAGTTATTCATTGTTATGATTGTTTTGATTAGAAACTTTCATTCAGCCACTTGAACTGGGATTGTTTTGCTCCATCATTGTAAATTGTTGATTTCCTAAGAAGATGTTTTGTCTTCACACAGTGTTTTGGGCTTGGCAAATGCCTCTATCTTGAAACGCTGTGATATATGAGAAAATGTTGGTAACATAAAATTAGCTTCACATTCTCACGTCGACTTCAGTTTTCAGCAGTTTGCCATAATGGTCACTCCAAGGGTGTTATGCTAACTGCACCACTTTATTTTCTGTTACCTCAAAAATCTTTTTTTATTCATGTGTCATCTTTATAGCTCAGTTACTGTTTGCACTACATGTACTTGTTTGATGGGGGAAAAACGCTTTGTAAATGATGGAGACGAGAAAGCATGGTATTTGATTTATTTAATGACATTGAGTTTGCCTTCCTTGTACAAAACTGACAGTTGTGAGCAGTATCTTTCTCATTGAGAGTTTACATGAAGTACCGATTTTGTTGGTTTGTTGTTGCAGTTGCTGTCAGTGTTGTTGCTAATTTTACTGTTGCGGTGATGGTCTGAAAGAGGAGAATTTCTTATTTTAAAATGACACAGTGTAAGCCTGACAATCTTACTGAAGGGGCAAAGTATTTGCTTTGCTAAACATCTGCTTCCTTTGAACAATCGTAGATTACTAAACACTACAGAGTAATTCTTAGTTTGTTGTTTTTGTTGAAACTACTAGATCGAAGGGATCACACAGCACATACAGAACTTCACCTCTGTAGTCCCTCAGCTACTTGACATCCCAAAGGGTAGATTTATTCACTTTTAATGACCTGACATGTAACCGTGGTGCTTTTCAGTTGTGTGATATGTATGAGTTACTGGCCATAATTTCTGTTGCCATCAGATCAGTTGTCATAATTTTGTATTAACATTAGAATAGTTGCTCTTGCATTCCATAGTTCGGTTCAGTGGTGAGTGAAAAGATTTCAGTGTTGCTTGTAGAAAAGTGGTTTTGTTTTACGGACTGGTGCATGTGTCACCAGTTGTGTACATTGGTAAACATTTGCTTCCGGTAGGCCTGAGGTTTACTTGTCATGAATGTTAGTCGCGTTAATATTTCTTGCTGCTCCTGTGCTTTGATTGCTAGATGAGACAGAAATTTTTTTTTTTTGGTTTGCATACATCACAGGTTGAAAGGAGATCAGAATTTGTTGGAACTGTTTTTTATTTTAGGAAATTTTCAACATTTAAATGTCCCTTAGATGTATTTAGAATAAGAGGTATATATTGTTGTGCTATATACAGTGTGCACAAATTTTGTTGCTTTGTGATCCAATTTTAGTTTAGGAATATGTTTAGCATGGTTTTTGATGGCAGTCTTTAGTTTTGTAGAAAAACTGTGCAGGTTAGTGTGATCCTATATGTAAGGTGTATCTTTTATTTTTTTTTTGGGGGGGGGGTAAATTCATT